>JAAAKG020145262.1:0-10928 GCA_010014905.2 Druon quercuslanigerum | reverse complement strand
TTATTTATTTTGTTAAAAATTTATGTATTTTGTTAAAAAAATCGACTGTTTTCGTATGAAATCGACTTTTTCGGTCTAAAATAATTTTTTCTGTGAAAGATAATTTCCTTGTTTAAAAATTCTTCTTTTTGGTTAAAAATTTAAATATCCTACTTAAATGTTCATTACTTTAGTTAAAAATTCATCATTTATGTTAAAAATAAATTTACTTAACAAAGTAATTTAATTCGATTTTTATCGGAAAATTCCACGTAACTGCTTTGTTGAAAACGAATTTTTTAACAAAATGTTTTAATATTGCAGGAGAAAAATTAAATATTTGTCAGAAAATCCTTTTTTTTCTTAAAAATTATATTTTAAATAAAAATTGAACTATTTTATTTTAGTTGAAATTTGATCTTTTTGGATGAAAATTCAACCATTTGGTTGAAAATGATTATTTTTTATATCAGGTTCATATTTCAGGTTCGAAATAAATTTACTTGACTAAAAAATAAACTCTACTGTTAAAAAATTATATTATGCATACGATATTTTTTTATAACAAATGTATGATTTCTGACATTTCTCGAAATACAGTTATGAATTCAGCCCATATTATATTTTGAATAAAGAAAGCATAATTTTCGGTAATATTACAGGTAATTTATGGTAAATAACCATAAATTCAATTTAAAAATGTCTATAAATTTCAGGAAATTCATGGAAATTTTCGGTCAATTATGCTAATTTTCCATTTAAATATTGGTAAATTACCATAAACTATCCAAAATTCAACTATAAACATTTCGTAATATTACATGTAATTTTTCGTAACTTATCATATATTGCCAAAAATTCGATAAAAAAATCTTTATAAATTTCCAGAAATTTAGGGAAATTTTCCGTCATGCAATGTAATTTAACAGGTAAATATGGTAAATTACAATAAATTACCCAAAATTAAATTTTAAATATTTTCATCAATTTTCTGAAATTTATACATTTTTCGTTAATATATGGTAATATTACAGGTAATTTATGGTAACTTACCATAAAATTCCCAAAATTCAATTGAATAATGTCTATAAATTTCAGGAAATTTATAAAATTTGTAGTAATATTACAGGTAATTTATGGTAACTTATCATAAATTGCCTAAAATTCAATTAAAAAATGTCTTTAAATTTCCGGAAATTTATCGATATTTTCGGCCATTTATGGTAATTTTACAGGTAAATATGGTAAATGAACCCAAAATTCCCCGATAAGCATTTTTATAAATTTCAGGAAATTTATCAAATTTATGTTAATTTTACAGGTAAATATGGTAAATTACAATAAATTATCCAAAATTAAATTTTAAACATTTTTATCAATTTCTGGAAGTTTATAAAAATTGTGGTCATATATGGTAATATTACAGGTAATTTATGGTACATTACCATAAAATGCCCAAAATTCAATTAAAGAATGTCTATAAATTTCCGGAAATCTATAAAAATTTTCGGTCCTTAATGGTCATATTACATGTAATTTATGGTAAGTTACCATAAATTGCCCAAAACTCAATTTTAAATATTTTTGTAAATTTCCGGAAATTTATGAAATTTTTTGGTAATTTACGGTAATAGTACAGGGTAATAGGGTAAATTAATTAAATTTAGAGGAAATTGATGAAATGTTGAATATATTATGATCATATTACAGGTAATTTATGGTAACTTACTATAAATTGCCCAAAATTCAATTTAAAAATGTATAAATTTCCGGAAATTTATGCGAATTTTCCGTCATTCATGGTAATTTTACAGGTAAATATTGGTAAATTACAATAAATTACCCAAAATTAAATTAAATTTTTTTATCAATTTCAGGAAATTTATAAAATTTTCTGTCATTTATGGTCATCTTACATGTAATTTATGGTAAGTTACCATAAATTGCCCAAAATTCACTTTTAAATATTTTTGTAAATTTCCAGAAGTTTATGAAATTTTTGGTAATTTCCGGTAATAGTACAGGTACATAGGGTAAGTTACTTAAATTTAGAGGAAATTTATGAAACTTTGGATATATTATGATCATATTACAGGTAATTTATGGTAACTTACTATAAATTGCCCAAAATTCAATTTACAAATGTATAAATTTCCGGAAATTTATGAGAATTTTCTGTCATTTATAGTTATTTTACACGTAAATATGGTAAATTACAATAAATTACCCAAAAGTAAACTAAAATTTTTTTTAATCAATTTCTGGAAATTTATAAAATTTTGGGTCATTTATGGTCATCTTACATGTAATTTATGGTAAGTTACCATAAATTGCCCAAAATTCACTTTTAAATATTTATGTAAATTTCCAGAAGTTTATGAAATTTTTGGTAATTTACGGTAATAGTACAGTGTAATAGGGTAAATTAATTAAATTTAGAGGAAATTTATTAAATTTTGGATAATTTATGATAATATTACAGGTAAATATGATAAATTACAAAAAATTATCCAAAATTAAATTTTAAATATTTTTATCAATTTCCGGAAATTTATAACATTTTTGGTAATATATGGTAATATTACAGGTAATTTCTGGTAACTTACCATGAATTGCCAAAAATTCAATTAAATAATGTCTAAAAATTTTCAGACAAATTAATTTTTTTATTGAAAATTCATCATTTATTTGAAAACTAATTTCTTAGTTTGCAAAATAAGCTATTTGATTAAAAACATGTTTTTTTTTATTAAAAGGAATCATGTTACCGAAAATTTAACTATTTTTCCGAAAATCCCGTTTTGTTGGTTGGTTAAAAATTATTATTTTAACGAAAAATTATACTATTCTATTTTTGATTTAAATTTAATATTTTTTTAAAGAAAAAATGTAACTTTTTTGTTAAAAAATTACATTTTTTATTTAAAAATTAAAATATTCTTTGAAATTGTATTTATATTGTGGAAAAATCGTCTTTTTTGTAGAAAGTTGATCTTATTGATCGAAAATTCATCTTTTGGTTAATTTAAAATTTTTTTAAATTTAACTAAGTTCTACTTTGAGTTGAAAATATACATTTTCTAGTTCAAAATTCCAGTTAAATATTCATCAATTTAGTTAAAAACTCACCTTTCAGGTAGTAAACGAATTTACTTGATTGAAAAATAACTTCTTTGGTTAAAAATTAATTTTTGTTATTGAAGATTTATCATTTTAATTAAAAATTCATATATTTTGTTGAAAAATGAGCTATTTGATCAAAAATTTGTTTCTTTTATAGTTAAAAATAATTTTTTTCCTAAACCGAAAACACTATTTCAGTTGAATATTCCGTAATTTTAGTTTAAAATTCATATTTTTAGCAGAATATCAATTTTTGACTGAAAATTTAAGTATTCAATTTTTGGCTGAAAAAGATTTTTTTTTGTATTTAAAAATTCGTCTTTTTGTTTCAACAATGATTTTCTTAATTTAAAACTGAATTATTTAATTTTTGGTTAAAAACTTATCTTTTTTTAATTCAAATTATTTTTTTTAGTTGCGTATAAAAACTTCAACTATTTCAGTTAAAGATTCATTGTTTTAGTTGAAAACACATATTTTTTATTTAAAATTAAACTATTTCAGTTGAGGATTCATCAATTTGGCTACATTTATCACTAACGAAGAAAATTATTTTTTTTTTATTAAAAATTTAACTATTCCATTTTCTGCTAAAAATTAATTTTTCTTGTTAAAAATTTAACTATTTAGTCATGAAATAAAATAAATGTTTGTATTTTGCGACAAACATGAATATCTTACTTTTATTTGACTGGGAAAATTGAAAAACTTGATCGGGAAATCTCGGGAAATGACCCTATTTCGTTTCTTCTGGAAAAAAGTGTAGCCTCGATTATCTCTGAATTATATTATTAGTCGCTAATATTGTATAGAGCCCAGTTCCTAAATGCGTTTTTCATTCGAGTGCGCCGGTTATTAGAAATAGTGACAACTCTGATTTACTGCCGTTTGAACCGAACGGCGGGACGCAGGTCAATATAGTTTATTGCGGTTAATACGACATATTATGTATGACGGGTGTACAGAATGCGGCCAAAACGATGATCGTTGTCTTATGCATGCTTTATCTTTTAATGCATAAACGGCATATCCCGGTCCGGCCGGCCAGCCGGGCTCGCTATTAAAACCATAGATTGCGAGAAAAATTTGTAACACAAATGACCAATTTAGTGGAAATTAATCCAACAAATGTAAACTCGCTTTTATTTAAATGTTACAAAAGAAAAACCCAAACTATTTCCCGCTTTAATACAATAATAATAATAATAATAATAATAATAATATAGTGTAGTGAGGTGAAATGAAGGGAGGGGAAGTAGGGCAACGAGGAATGTGAAAGCAGAAGTAGTGAGGCAAAATAAAGGGAATTAAGTGAGTGTAAATTATGGAAAGTAAAGAGAAATTGTGCAAAGGAAGTAGGGGAAATGAGGGGGAATTATAAAAGAGAAATTAAGGGTAGGAATTATTAAAAGGACAGTTAGGGAAGTGGAAATGATGGATGAGAGAGTAGGGAAATTAGAGTTGGAAAAGTGAGGGTAAATAACGAAAGTGGAACTGGAGAAAGTGGAAGTAAAGTAAGCGCTGAAATTACTTAAGGGAAAGTAAGGAAAGTGGTAATAATAGAAGGAAGAGTAGAGAAATCAGCGGAGGTATTAAGGTAATTAAGGAGGTAAGGAGAAATAAGATGAGGGGGAGTAGGGAAGTTAGGAAAGTGGAAGTAGAGGCAGTGAGACGAAATAAAAGGAATATAGTGAGTGTAAATGATGGAAAGTAAAGAGAGATTGTGCAAAGGAAGTAGGGGAAATGAGGGGGAATTGTAAGAGAGGAATTAAGACTTGGAATTATTAAAAGGGCATTCAGGGAATAGGAAATGCTGGATGAGAGAGTAGGGAAATTAGAGTTGGAAAAGGGAGGGTAAATAACGAAAGTGGAACTGGAGAAAGTGGAAGTAAAGTAAGCGCTGAAATTACTAAAAGGAAATTAAGGAAAGTGGTAATAATGGAAGGGAGAGTAGAGAAATCAGCGGAGGTATTAAGGTAATTATGGAGATAAGGATCAGTAAGGAAAGGGGCAGTTGGGTAGTAAGGAAAGTGGAAGTAGAGGAAGTGAGAAGAAATAAAAGGAATAAAGTGAGTGTAAATGATGGAAAGTAAAGAGAAATCGTGGAAGGGAAGTAGGGGAAATGAAGGGGGAATTATGAGAGAGGAATTAAACGTTGGAATTGTAAAAAGGACAGTCAGGGAATAGGAAATTATGGACGAGAGAGTAGGGAAATAAGAGTTGGAAAAGTGATGATAAATAAGGAAAGTGGAAGTAGAGTAAGCGCTGAAATTACTAAAGGGAAAGTAAGGAAAGTGGAATTGATGTAAAGGAGAGTAGAAAAATTAGCAGAGGTATTAATGTAATTATGGAGGTAACGAACAATAAGGAAAGGGGAGTGGGGAAGTAGAGGAAGTAAGACGAAATAAAAGGAATAAAGTGAGTGTAAATGATGGAAAGTAAACAGAAATTGTAGAACGGAAGTAGGGGAATTAAAAGGGGAATTATAAGAGAGAAATTAAGGCTTGGAATTAATAAAAGAGCATTCAGGGAATAGGAAATTATGGATAAGAGAGTAGGGAAATTAGAGTTGGAAATGTGAGGGTAAATAAGGAAAGTGGAAGTGGGGAAAGTGGAAGTAGAGTAAGCGCTGAAATTACTAAAGGGAAAGTAAGGAATGTGGAAATGATGGAAGGGAGGGTAGAGAAATAAGCGGAGGTATTAAGGTAATTATGGAGATAAGGATCAGTAAGGAAAGTGGAAGTAGAGGAAGTGAGAAGAAATAAAAGGAATAAAGTGAGTGTAAATGATGGAAAGTAAAGAGAAATCGTGGAAAGGAAGTAGGGGAAATGAAGGGGGAATAATAAGAGAGAAATTAAACGTTGGAATTGTAAAAAGGACACTCTGAGTAGTGGAAATGATGGACGAGGGTAGGGAAATTAGAGTTGGAAAAGTGAGGGTAAGTAAGGAAAGCGTAAGAGGGGAAAGTGGAAGTAGAGTAAGTGAGGTGAAATAAAAAGAACAAAGTGAGTGTAGATGATAGGAGGTGAGGAAAAATGGTGGGAGGCGAAGTAGGAGGAATGAGAAACAATGATGGGAGAGGAAATAAGGGTTCGAATTATCAAAGGCAAAGTAAGAAGGTGGGAGAAATCACGGAAGGTAGAGTAGGGAAAATTAGGGGAGGGTAAGTGGTGAGATACGAGGAAAGTGAAAGTAGGGACTTAGGGTGAAGTCAAACAAATAGATCTCGGAAAAGTATGGAAAAATAAAAGAAAGAAAATGAGTGTAGATAAGAAGAACTGACGGTAAATTGTAAGAGGGGAAGTAGGGATAATACTGGGAGATGAATTGAGGGTTTAAATTATTAAAGGAATAGTAAGAGGAATGTAGGAAATTATGGAAGTGAGAGTACGAGAAATTAGAGGATGGTTAGTGATGAGAAATAAAGAAAGTGAAACTATGGAAATGAGGGAAGTGAAAGTAGGGGAAGCAAGGCAAAATTAAAGGAATAATGGTTGAGTAGATGATGTAAAGAAAGGGGAAATAGGAGGAATAATGGGCAATGATAGAAGAAGAATTAAGGGTTGCAATTATTAAAAGGCAAGTAAGGAAAGTAGAGGAAATAATGGAAGGATGAGTAGGGGGAACTAGGGGAGGGAAAGTGAACAGAAATGGGGAATGTGGAAGTGTGGAGGTAGGGCAAATGTGGGGAGTGGAAGTAAGGACAGTGGGGCGAAATAAAAAGGAAATGGAGTCAGATGATGGAGAGTCAGGGAAATGGTGGGGTTGATAAAGGGAATGAGGGGCAATGACGGGAGAGAACGTGAGGGTTCGAATTATTGAAGAAAAGTAGGTGAGACAAGGAGTGGGGAAATTAGCGGCGGATAAGTAGGAAAAGTGAGAGGAGAGGATATTAATGCACAGAAAGTACGATAAGTGAGGGGGAATCAAGGAAGCTGAAGTGAAGGGCGGAAGAAGTAGGATGTCTTAAGGAAAATGTGGGGAGTGGAGATATCGGAGGTGTTAGGTAGGGAACTAGGAGAAGTTATGGAAGGGGAGAGAAGTATTGAAATTGATAGGAGCGGATGTAGGAACAGTGAGGGCAAAAGAGAGGATTGGACTTGAGAGGAAATAGTGGGAAGTAGGGAGAAATATTTGGAGGGGAAGTAGGAGAAATGATGATAGAGGAAGTAGGGGTAAAATCTGAGAGGGAATGGGTGTGAATGATCTAGGGGAAATGATGGGCGGACAAATAAGGGGAGTGGAGAAGTAGGAGAAAGGATGGAGGAAATAGGAGTAATAAGAGCAGGAGAAGTTAGGGGAAATTATGGAAGAGAAAGCGAGGCGGAGTAGGAGAAATTAGAAGCTGGGATATCAGGGGAGGATAACAGTGTGCTTTACAATACAAAACTTCTTTTCTTCCACTGCGCGACTTTTTGATTAGTTAGATTAATTTGGCCAATGAATGATAAACTAATATTAAAGAAGAAGCCTAATTGAAATTCCTCGCTTATTAACAATTAAATAATACCGCGGAGCCAAGATTGTTATCAGGTCTTGATTCAAGAGCCTACACGAATCGTGGAAGAAACTAGGATGCATGTGCAATCTAATAGGATATTGACGATTAGGTCAGAAGTGTTGACGTTCTGGTGAATACATTTCTCTGAACTTCTGCTGTATTCAAGAAAACCTTTAGCCTAAATAAATTTTTAGTCATTTCTAAAGATAAATTTTTCTCAAAGAGGTCGTTGTACTTTTTCCTAGGGAGGGGAAAAGAGAGGACAGGTGGGGAGGTGTTGAACTGGGGAGGAGAGGGGAGGGGAGGGTAAGTAAGGTTGGGAATGTGGGTGGAGGGGGAGTGTTAGTTTGGAGGGTAAATTAGTAAGGAAGGGGGTGTATGGGAGGAGCTGGTGGGAGGGGAGGGGAGTGGCAGTGAGGGTGGGTTGTGAGCGTAAGTTTGATGAGGGTGGGAAATAAATTAAGGGGTGGGGGCGATGGAGGAGAGGAAGTAGTAAGGGATGGGAAACGAGGGGAAATCAGGGGAGGGGATGAATCAATCAATCTTCAACCGTAAATAGAATAATTAAATATTAGGTTAAAAAATGAATTTAAAGAAAAAACGAATTTTTAATAAAATACAGTTGATTTTTCCACCAGAGAAATGGATGTCCAAATAATAAATTGAATTTTTAACAAGGAAGTCAAATTTTTAACAAAGTAATTAAGTTTTTAATTAGGAAGATTTATGACGAACTCACAATAAAATAAACAAATTTTCAAGAAAATTTTGGAATATTCAACCAAAAATAGAATAAATAAATTTTTAGTTTAAGAAATTATAAAAAAAAAGAATTTGCAATGAAAAGAAAGGATTTTCAACAAAATAGTTAAATATTTAAATAAAAACGAGAAATATAAAACCGAAAATAGAATAATGAAATTTTCGATTGAAAAATTAATTTTAGTAAAAAAAGAATTTTTAACTAAGAAAATTAATTATATAACAAAAAAGACGGACTTATAAAAAAATATATAAAGTTTTGAATAATTTTTAAAACTTTCAACCATAAATAGAATAATTAAATTTTCGTTTAAAATGTTAAAAAAAAAGAATAATCAACAAAATAGTTAAATTTCCCATCAATAATAATAATAATAATTTTTGTATAAAATAAAAAAATTATTTTTTCTGAATTTTTTGTTTAAAAATTTTATTTTTCAGATTACAATTGAACTATATATACAGTTAGTAGTGTTTTGTTCATTTAGTGATAAACTGATCCGGAGAAGAGTTCTTTGACAGCCTAACGCGAAAGAAATTAAGGTCACTAGAAAAACAGAACTAAAGCTTTCTATAAAATCAAGATTTATATCTTCCAAATCTCTTTAGCACAAATTAATGCTTTTATTTCTAATGTTCCTGGAAAAAAATTATTGAAAAATTTGAAAAAATTGGGTTTCTAAGAGAATTGTTAAGTCTGATTTTTGAATTAGGTTTTCTAGTTTTTTATAAATAAATAAATATCAGGAAAAAAATGACCATTTTTTATTTAACGTTCCCGGTGCTCGTAAATAAGAGGAAAATTATTAAAATCAACTAGTTGCATAAAGTAACATTAGTTAAAGATGATCCAATATTAGACAATAAAAAAAATTGTATAAACAAATTATTTGTTGAAAAAATTATTTCTACGATTTTCCATAATTATACGTTTTTCCAAGTTACATTGCAAGAAATTTGAATGGAAACAATATTATATTTTTAAAGATTTCCATTAAGATTATAAATGTTTATATTATAAAGAAATTTAATGAACAAATGCAGTAATCAGGCATTTTTCGACAGAAAAACAGAAAAACGTAAATTTTTTTTAATTTGGAGACTCATAATAATTCTAGAAAAATCCATAATCCCTTGAATAATATTATCATTTTTTAAATAAAATTTAATAAACAAATGCAATAATCAGGCATTTGTTGATCGAAAATATAAATTGTTTCTATTTCAACTTTTGTAATTAGAAACTTCATGACAATTTCACTGAAATTCATAATTTTTTTATCAATTTTATGATTTTTTTAAACAAATTAAATAAGAAAATGCATTATTGGGGCAACTGTTGACGGAAAAATTCTTCTTTTTCGATATTATTCTTTTAATTGGGATCTTCATAATAAATTTAGCAAAATTCATGATAATTGATAAATTTTATAATTTTTCAAAACAAATTTAACAAAAAAAATCATTATTCAGGCAGTTATTATAAAGTTCCTATTTAAAAAAGTTGACATATAAAAAAAAACAATTTTTTCTGTCGACAAATGCCTGATTAATGCATTTTTCAATTAAATTTTTTTAAAAAATTATTAAATTGATCAAAAAATTATAAATTTTGTCGAAGTTATCATGAAGTTTCTAATGACAAAAGTTTCAAAAGAAAAAAACTAATTTTTCTGTTAAAAAATGCCTGATTAATGCATTCGTTTATAAAATTTGTTAAAAAAATGATAATATTAATCAATAAACAATGGATTTTTCTAAAATTAATATGAGGTTCCAAATTTTAAAAAGTTGACATATAACGAAACAAATTTTTCTGTAAACAAATGCCTGATTAATGCATTTGTTTATTAAATTTGTTTTAAAAAATGATGAGATTATTCAATAAATTATAAATTCTTATAAAATTATCATAAAGTTCCTGATTAAAAACAATTAAAACAAAAAAAAACGAATTTTTCTGTAGACAAATCTATGATTAATGCATTTGTTTATTAAATTTGTTTAAAAAAATCATAAGATTATTCAATAAATTATAAATTCTTGTAAAATTATCATAAATTTCCTAATAAAAAACAATTGACACAGAAAAAAATGAGTTTTTCTGTCGAAAAATGCCTGATTAATGCATTTGTTTATTAAATTTGTTTAAAAAAATTATAAGATCATTCAATTAATTATAAATTTTTTGTAAAAAAATCATAAAGTTCCTGACTAAAAACAATTGCCACAGAAAAAAAAGAATTTTTCTGTAAACAAATGTCTGATTAATGCATTTGTTTATTAAATTTGTTTTAAAAAATGATGAGATTATTCAATAAATTATAAATTCTTATAAAATTATCATAAAGTTCCTGATTAAAAACAATTGACACAGAAAAAAACGAATTTTTCTGTAGACAAATGCCTGAATAATGCATTTGTTTATTAAATTTGTTTAAAAAAATCATAAGATTATTCAACAAAGTATAAATTTTTGTAAAATTATCATAAAGTTCCTGATTAAAAATAATTGACACAGAAAAAAAGGAATTTTTCTGTAGAAAAATGCCTGATTAATGCA
>JAAAKG020145260.1:0-10928 GCA_010014905.2 Druon quercuslanigerum | reverse complement strand
ATTTTCAGAGGCAAAAAATATATTTTTTAAATTTATTTTTATTATTATTTTCACTATGTTTAAAAACAATGATTGCTAGAATAAATTTATGTTTATACTTTTAATCAGATTTAAAAATGATGAAAATCACCTGTTGTGTAATAAAAAAAATTTGTTTTTCTTATCAAGGTTTTCATATGTTTAAAAAAAATGTCTATATCATTTTGCACACTGATTAAAAAGTAAAAACAAAATAATAAGTGTGCAATATTTGGAAATTTGTATCAAATTTATGTGGTAGGAATATCTCTCTGAATAAAACAAAATACATTATTAACACATTCGCAATATTTTTAAGCACAAATATTCGATTTAATTTTCAATTAAATTTTCAGTTGAGAAGTCCACTTGGCGCTAATTATTCAGGACTCTTATCCGTTCCACTCTTTTCATCACAACTTGGCCTCTCACCTTCTGAAGGCTAACTTATAAAATCGACTTTTTTATTTTGGATACAGCCTGATGTGTAGTGTATGTATTAATACCCTTCGAAGATAATTCTTTCTTTTTTTGTTCTGTTGTTATTTATCTTACCCGGATGCCTATTTGTCTCCAAGAAATTTATACGTCGCCAAATCCACTTGACCACATTAATAATATTTTTATTCTAGTGATTATGTTACAACCAATTTTAATTTTTAATCTTATATGGAAATTTATTGATTTTCCATTAATTTATTTAACAAGATACTTGACATTGAAAAATTATTTTCTAATAAACGAGCCCATCTTTTCCAGCATTGCATGCTCTAAACACTTCGTTCCTTTAACAATCACTGTTCATTTTAGAAATAATTTTATAAACAAATACAGATTTCTGGGAATTTTTCAACCAGCAAATTTCGTTCCTTCAATAGAATAAATTTGTAATACTTTTTAAGCGCTGCAGCTAAAGTCACCATAGATAGTAAATTTTGCATTGTTTAAAGAAACAGCTGCAGAATTTTTTTAATTTAGAAAATCTCAAATTTATTATTAAAATTCTTTATAAAACAAATGTAGCCTATTTATCTATAACAAAGATATAGGGCCAATTTATTTAGAATTAATTCAATCGAAAAGTAAAATCTTTTCATTAAAAAATTATGAAAATATATATTGGCTTTTAAAACTCATTTAAATTAATAGCATAAGATGTCACCAGATAAACTCTCCTAATAAATAGGGTCCTTGTTGAGTCATTAGCAGTCGAGTTTATAAAAAAATCTGCATCATTTGTGCACAAGTAGTAAAATTGTGAATTTATTTTCAAATTTTTTATGAAATTAATAATTATTATTTTTCGATGCAGTATCATAATGCAAGGCGTTTTGCAAGTATTTTAAAACCGATTCCGCTAAAATAATCTGTCTGTTGAAATTCTTCTCAATTTTTTAAAGTAACAAAGTCATTAATTTGTTAATTTAAAAATAAAATAGAATTTTTACGTTGCAGCGTGCTGAATATTGTGTATAAGAAGTATCTTAACTGATTTCATAATGCAAGTTGTTGATAAAAAAAAGAATAGTTTTCTTTTCCCTAATTTAAAAAATGTCACTTTTGCTGTTAACCATTTTAGTTATATATTCTTTTTGGCATCCTAAATTATGATCAACGTGTTTTTCAGGGGTTTTTCGGGTCGCTGAATCCGATTCTGAAGTCAGAATTTTTAACTTTGGAAAATTCATCATGCCGAAAATTGTTATTATACAAAAATTAATAAGAAAAAACAACATGGCGAAACATTCTGAGAAAAAGGTGCAAAATAATTCAGAGTTTGTGCAGAATTAAAAAAATTGCCGTTCTGATTTTTAAAATAGACTAGAGATTAGTACAAAGAGTTTAATAATAGATAAATAAAAAGTTCCAAAATCTCTTTTAACAAATCTCTTTGAAGTTTAGTTAACTTTCATTTTTAAGAAAATGCTCAATTAGGATCAAGATTTTAGCACTCAATTAATTTGTCCACAAAAGCTTTCTTGTCCCGTTGTGCGAAATGCTGCCTATTTAAGACAAAGTTAATGAGAAATTTCTCCTCCTGTTGAAAAGAGTCAAGGCAAAAAATGATATCTTGATTCAATATCAAATGTAATTATGATACTTAATCTTGATATTACTTTGAAAGTTTTTATTATTTTCCAGTTCTGACGAATAAGAAAAGAAATTAAATTTGCTCGTTTCTCCATACTTGAAGCTCTATATTAATATAACCGAAACTCCTTTTTCGGACAATACAACGAAGCATGTTTTTTATTTTTATGCTGACGAGTGCAGATAACTCAATTCAAACTCTTCCTTGCAGTAAATTATCGAATATTTATTGTGTTAAACATAAAAAAAGCTCTTATTTCGTGTTTAATTTTCTTATTTTTAGTTATTTAATTCATTTAAACATTTAGATACAAAACCTAATCAAAACAAAGCGTGTATTAAAATGAATCTAATTAATTTTCTGTTATCATTAGAAATTATTTCTGGAAAAGTAACATTTTATTCTCAAAATCGCACCGTAGTTAAAATACGAAAATATTAGAAATTTCAGTAAAATATCCATCAACTATGCCCCAGTACACAATACAGTACAATTTTTTCAAAATCAAATTTCAGTAAAAATATTAAAGATTATTAAAACATTGTAGTTTATTAATTCCTATAACTTCAATATGTAAATGTTTCTATAAAATGTTCGTCGCTGAATTTTCCTAAAGATTGTTAGAATAATTATAGAAATAAAATGTTTTTGATAATTTCGCATGTTAAATGTAGCATGATTTTGAGAAACAAATGACTTTCGCAGAAATAATTTCTGATGATAATAGAAAATTAATTTCATTTTAATGTTAGTTTTAAGAGATAAGAATAAAGTGATTAATAAAAAATGTTTTAAACAAATGATTAAAAGTTTCATTCAAAGAAATTTTTAACAAGAATTTTTTTTTACAACTTTGTGTTTTTTTATTACAGTATAAATGTTTTAACTACAATGCGTTTGATATGTTTATATTTTTACTACAATGCCATTTTGAAAAATTTTTACTTTCGCATACTTAATTTATTAAAAAAAAGAGAAAAACTCAGTAAATTTTCATTTTTTAAATAAAACAACTGTAAACTTTTTACTGTAATTTATTTACACATTTAGATACATAACCTGAAATAAAAAGCTTTAAAAAATCTTGAATGAACTGAAAAATTCTTGTAAGGTTGCGAAAAGGAACATGCAAATGAACAAAGTCAAGAGTTTTTAAATCTAAATCTTCAAAATTGATGAAATTTCAAATATAACAAATCAGAATTTTTAAATGTAGTTTAAATTTGTAAAATTTTTAAGGTATATAAATAAACATTATTAAACTGTGATGATTGTGATGATCTTGAAGATCCAATTTATAAAATTTTTTATTTTTAACCTTTTAAATTGATAAAATTATAATATTAATCGTCACAAAAACAGAATTTTTAACTGTAAAACTTGAAACATTCATAATTTTATATTCTAAATTTTCAAATTAATAACTCTTCAATATTTAAAGTGTAATAGAAAGTTATGCAATTTTGAATACTGCTTTTTAATAGTTTTATTTGAAAATTTCAAAAATGTTTTTTTTTATTGATTATATTGATTTAAATATATAATACAAAACCTAAAATAAAAATCTTTGATGAACTGAAGAATTCTTGATAGGTTGCGAAAATGAACACAGCTTATTGGTTATCGCTAAATCCGGTTTCACCTGAAAGGAAGGTCATTCCGTTGGTTCAGTGGATTGAACTGCCAAGTTGTGTAATCATTTTTATTTTAACAATTCGAGAGCACACTCTGGTTTGACATTTTTATTCGATTCAGACCTGCATGAGCCAATTAAACCTGATACTAATTAATCCAAAAAATCAATTTAAGTTATATATACACGTGTCTGAAAGAAAGTGAAGGTGCGCGGCGGTCGATGTATATTTAAACGTGGTTCAGTACTTGTCACTTGGGCTCAGATTATGTTCCGGTTTCGGTTGATATTCACAGCACGTTCAATGGCAGACAATGTTGAATCAACAGCCATCCACCAGTATATGTTCATTGTCCAATTATCTCTTGCATTACAAAATCGGAGAAACCCTTTCTTCCACAGATCTGAAATCAATAACAGTCTGAAGGACCTATTTCTAAATAGAAGCCCTATATGAAATACGGGTGATCAAAAATAATATTATCTTGAAGGCTGAAATATGTTAATTATAAATACACTAGCAAAAATTATGATTATCAAATTGATGGATGATCAAAATGGTGATTATCAAATTAAAGTATATGCTTCAATTTAAAGAACTATAAAATATAATTAATCATCATAAATTAAAAGAAATATTGAGATCAAAGTGTTTCTTCGTCCCGAGATTCTGGATGTGTAGTCAAATGTTTTTCATAAGCTTGGCTAGTCATCCAAAATTTTCGGGGCGACTAATCCATCCCCTTTTATAACTGTTTCAATTTTTCGGAACGACTAGAGACAGCCTGTTAAAGTATCTACGTCGGATCTCATAAAATTTTTATTTTACTTTTAATTGACTTTTAGTAACCTGTAACTTATTATTTAAAATATAAGATTTTATCTCATCAGGAATTAGCCGTAATGACAAAATTTAATAATTTAGTGCAGAATTTTATATGGTAACAAGTTGTTCCCAAAAGAAATTCCGGAATTCTCGGGCCTCCTGATTTCTTCAAATTTTAACACTTATGTATTTTAAAGATTTTTAATTTGAAAATTGCCAACTTTTTTTTTAGCTTTGAATGTTTTTTGAACATCTTTTTGAAATAAGTAAATCTTGATGATTTTCAATTGTAGATCCTTAAATTTTAAAGATTAACAATTAAAAGCTCTTGAATTTTAAAGACGTATAAAAAAAACGTCGAAAGTATAGAAAATATTTTTGGTGAGCCCAAGGCTGCATAAAAAGGGGGGCTATGTTCGCCAAAATTTTGTGAGTTCAAATGTTTCCGGGGAGCTTAGACGCTCTGAAACAAAAATTCTTAAATTTTGATGATTCTGAAGATTCAAAGAAAAAATGGAATATTTTTTTTTAACTTGATAGAATATATTTTAACTAATAATCGGTCTAACCGAAACTCTGTTTTAAATTCTATATCTTCGAAATTGGAGAAATTTCTAATGTAAATTATCAAACATACCCTGAAAAAAATTTGAATTCTCACAGAACTTTTTGTTTAAGTCAGGAAAACTGATTCGATATGAAGGCATGTTGGAAAAAAATCCCCTTAACAAGGAATGCTAAAAATTCACATTCTACTGATGTGCGAAATTTATGATTTATAAAAACTGCTCTTTGCATGAGCAATCAGAATTGCTACCATGAACGACGAAAATAGTTTTGAAAATTTATTTATGGCCATTATTTGAAGTTTAACATTATTTGCTCCTTAATTTATAGAAGCAAAATTGTCATAAATTTAAGAAAGCAACATTTTTAATTCTTAAATTTTAGAAATGTTTTAATAAGAATTCTTGAATTTTTATCCTTTTTTAAATGAAAAGTACATTTTTTAATTCTAAATGTGAAAATTACATTAATTTTTCATTGTAAATTTTTAAAATTGAAAAGTCTTTAATTTGAAAGATTTAGAATTTAAAGTTCTGCCGTTTTTAAGGGGTAAAAATGAAAATTCTTGAATTTTGAAAATATGGAATAAAAAGTTAAATGTCAAGTTTCACATTCCAAATCTTCCGAATTGAAGAACTTTTTAAAATACATCATCGAAAATACAGAGTTTAAATTTATAAGACTGCCATGCATAATTTTAAATGGTATACTGTCTGAATTTAAAAAATCTTCAATTTCAACTATTTACCATTTAAAGCTTCGAAAATTTTAAAGTCATTAAAAATTGAAAATCGTTTAATTGTGAGGGTATATAGATAAAAATCCTTATATTTTGATGGTTTCTAAAGATCAGAAGTCAAGTTTTTATAACTAAATTGAAGAAATTTCAAATTTAAATCAACGCAAATGCAGGATTTTTTATTTCAAAACTTAAAACTTGCATATTTTTTAATTCTTAATTTCAAAATCTAGAACTCTTCAATTTTAAAGATTTTCACTGCAAAGTTCTACTATTTTGAAGATTTAAAATTTAAAATTCTTCATGTTTAACGATTTTTAGTTTAAAATTCTTCAATTTTAAAGATTTAAATAATTAAAATGATAGATTTTTCACCTGTTTTGTTTTTTCAATTTCTAATATTTTTTCATTATATTAATAAAAATGTGTATCTTTGCAGAAAAAGAGTTCACTTATTTGGTTAAGTTTAAACTATTTTGTTAAAAATTCGTTTTTTGTTGTTAAAAATAAAGTTTTCTAACTAAAACTTTAGCTATTCCTTTTTAGATTGTAAATTTATCTACCTTCATGAAAATTTGTCTTTTTTAGTAGAAAAGTTCTAAGTTGGAAAGCCAATGTCTTCTAAAAAATGTATCTATTTAGTTCAATTTTATTTGTTCTTTGTTCGATAATTTGGTCAACCATTTGGTTCCATTAATTCACTTCCTGCATACCAGAGTTGTAGGGGAGTCTAGCGAGTTTGACAAGATAATAAAATTTTATTATCAAGTAAATGAATGAATTAAAGTGTTCCAGCTTCCTCAAAATGAAATTAGCATCCATGGTATGAGTCTTGCAAGACAATTTTTTAAGTTTATGCACATACGAAATCTAATAAGATAACACTCAAATAGATCTGTCATGATTTTGTCCAAGACTTTAATCATGATGTAATGGGATTGAAGGTTCAATAAACACAAAGTACTTTCATAACTTATATGATAATAGACACTCAAATATTGAAATGAAAGTAATAAGACGCTTTTGGTAACACAAAATTGAATAAGTTGTTCTGTATAGAATGGTGAAATGTAATCTTTAAGGTACTTGCATGTAAAAATTGCACAATCAGATAAAAATTTTCAGTATTCTGAAAGTTGTGTAATCAACTTTTAAAAGTTGGTGCCTTCCTAGAGAAAACTGGGTTTTCAATTTTTTCCTAGGTCATTTTCTTATGAACTCATTTTGAACTTCAACTAAGTTGGCTTTCATGATTAATACGTATCAACACAAAACTTACCCTGAAATCAATTTTGGATGGTACCCTTCACTTTTATGTATATATTACAAATTCTTCTTCAATCGAACAGTTTTTTTTATTTAAATAATTCCAAAAATATTTTATATTGTAACGACTATAAACCTTCTTCCATGAGGAAATAAAAACAATTCAATTGCTTTCAATGCTCATATTGTTTAAAATAAACCAATTCTGATATCTGCTTCTATTTTTCTACAGTAAGTTTTGACGCCAGTTTAATGTTCAAAATGAAAAACCTTTTTTATTTGTTTAATTCTACAATACCTTATTTACTAAAAACAAACAAATTTAAATAAAATAATTTTTTAGGACACAATATTTCAACACACCTTTTAGATTGACATTATTCTTCGTTTTTATTTGATAAACGCCTAAAATAAAACATCAAATATACAAATATAATATGAATGTATAAATTAATTACTTTTAATAAAATAAATGTACCTACCCTAAATTTAATTAAATATTTATTTGAAATATGGTCTATTTTCAACAAAATCGCTGAATGTTCAACAAAGAAAGATTAATGTTCAATCGAAAACGGCGAATATGGCTTTATCCAAATAGTTGAATTTTCAACAGATAATTAAATTCTCAAGAACAAAGTGTAATTTTTAACTACATTGCTTAATTTTTATTCAAAAAGCTTAATTTAAAACATAAAAAAATTAATTATCAACCAAACAGTTGCATTTGTATCCTGAATGTTAAGCTTTCTATGACAATGAACAAATGTTCAACAAAATAATAAAATTTCCAATGTAGAAAGATAATTTATTATCCATATAGTTAAAATTTCAAAAATAAATACATAGAATTAACTAAGCATAGATGCATTTTCAACCAAATAGTTCAATTTTCAAGGTAAGGAGACGAATTTTTTAGTAGGCAGTTGAGTCCTCAATTCAAAAGGAATAATTTTTAGTAAATCTGTTCAATTTTTAAACAAAAAATTATTGTTTTAAAAAAAGCTGAATTTTTAACAAAATAATTAAATTTTCAACATAATAGTTGAATTAATTTTAACTAAATTGCTAAATCTACTCAAAAATATTTTAGTTATATGTCCAAAACTGTTGAATTTATCCAAAAAGATCACTTCTTAACCAAAAATATAATAGTTGATATTTCAAAAAAAGGTTTTAATTTTAAAAAAGAAACACTTTAATTAACAAAAAATACGAACTTTTAACATATTTTTAGAATAATGAACCAAAACAGAAAACTTTCTAATCAAAGAGTTCCACCTTGAATACAAAAAAATAAAATATATATAAAAAGAGAATAGAAAAGAAGATTTTTTAACAAAATATTTAAATCTTCTGCAAGTAAAATGAATGTTTTTAAGAGATAATTTCTTAATCAAAAATATAATAGTAGTTTTTCAATTCAAAAGAATTTTTAACAAATTAAAAAAGGGGAAAAAGGAATTATTTATGGGAAGGGGGTTGATTTGGGAATATTAAAAAGTGTGAAGTTTATATTAAAATGCTTTACTTGTAATATAAAACCCCCTGAAAGTCTGACGAAATTTTTTAACACTTTTAAGCTGGGAATACAGTTAACTTCAAACTTGTTCAACATTCTTGGATCAACAAATTAAAATATAGATTTTTATTATTTTATCTTTCAACTAAGTTTTCTAAAAAAAGTTGTTGCATTTGTAAATTTTGCAATATTTTTATTAACATGTCCAGAGTTACACTCCGCCATACGCGAATAAAGATGTATTCATCTCACTAATTTTAAGAAAGTTAATTAGTATTGACGCAAAATTTATTTTATACAACTTGCTATTTCTTTGTTTTTCGTCAAATAAGCTCATTTTTGCCCTCAGCTAAAATGAAATTTATCCTTTTAAATGTATCCTTATATAAAGAAATTTTAAATAAAATAGTTTCATTTAACCAAAATAATTAATCGCCAACCAAAAAAAAAGAATTTTCAACTAAGTAATTAAATTTTTATCCAAAAAAGATGAATTGTCAACTAAAATGAATTATTTGACATTTCAAACCAAAAATATTTTAATTATAAACAAAAAATATTTTATTTAAATTAAAAAACACGAATTTTGAACCAAACAGTAAAACTTACTCCCTACCATCGATTACTAAAAATGTATTTATCCTACTAATACAAAAAAAATGAGCTGACAATATTGACGCAAAATTTGTTGTGCAAAACTTGCAGTTTTATTTTCTTAGTCAAATTAGCCCAATTTTGTCCTGAGCTGGGATGAAATTCATCCTTCAGGTTGCACAAAGAAAATTATGCATTGTAGCATATTGAACCTCATACATATGCAAGCAGCCCAATCCGACGTTTATTTTGCGTTCATAAAATAAAATCTGTCTGCTAAAACTACTTTTGTCTTTTAATTCTGCTCACCTCTTGTGTCGTTTTTTCAAGAATTTACTGTTTGTTACGATTGAAAGGAAATCTACACGTCCTATCTAAAAATGATTAATAACATATGTACAGATCTTTTTGGGGTGATCAACTTTAGCCTGTTAATTTTAGTTTGTTCCTTGTGTCGCTTTACCAAAAAATGTAATTTTTTAATGTTTAACGTTATTTTTTACGATTAAAACAAAATTTACGGGTACTATAAACAATTATTCATGACAAATTTGCATGAGTTTACGCTATTTTTTAGAAAGGAAACTTTTGTTTGTTTATTTTTTTAATATCTTGCGTCGCTTGTACAAAACTTTAATTTTTTTATTTTTAATGTTGTTTTTTACGAATAAAAACAAAAACAATATGAATTTTCAACTTTTCGGCAAAATTCAAAAAGTTTTCATGATAATCTTGTCAGGCTTACAAAAATCAGCGCCTTTCTTCTCTTGACTTTTTTCAGATCATGCAGTGTTTGGCTTAATATTTATATTTTGGTTTGTTTTTTTGGATTTTGAAAATGCTATAACTCTCATAATTTACTTTTTATTAAAAAAGTCATTATGACAAATTGTTATAGTTTCTGAGTACTATAAACAGCCGAAGATAGAATTTTTAAATATTGAAAAAAATAGTCTCAAATAATGCGCTAACTTTTTGAACTTTCTTCCAAAATAGCTGGTTTACGAACTTGTAATTTATTTTTAGGCCTTAAAAAAGTGTGTTCAAGCAGAATTATCAAGTAAAAGAATGATCCATGGTATGAATCTTGCAAGAAAATTTTTTAAGTAGTATGCACATGCGAAATCTACTAAGATAACACTCAAATAGATCTGTCATGATTATGTACAAGACTTGAATCATGATGTAATGGCATTGAAGGCATCGTGTTTACAGAATACAGACTACAGAGTGCAGACAGACGGACAGATAGACCCCTTCGTAAAAATCGTTTTTTCTGACTCAGGGGGTCTGGAAACGTGGAAATTTTATGAAAACCGACAAAGTGAAATTCGACATAAAACCAATACCGTTTCATTAGGATGAGAAAGTAAAAAAAGTGCTTGATAGGGGGACCTGGAACTCAAAGGGACCGCCTAAAACACTGTCATCATTATATATACTGTTATTTTTGTGTTTTTAAAACTTTTTTTCGAATGAAATTGGCTTTTCATTATTAGCCACGAACTAAGTCAAGTGCCTGATAAGATATATATGATACACTATTTCAAATCTCTTGCAAAGATTATGTGTCAATTACAGAAATAATTATATAATCCCATGTGCGAATTTCCCATCGGGCCATAGTCGGGCCAACACTCTCGGAGTTGGGCCACCTTTGCCAACCAGGCG
>JAAAKG020145259.1:0-10930 GCA_010014905.2 Druon quercuslanigerum | reverse complement strand
ACATAAAATTGAATTTTCAATCTATTACTTAACAAAGAGGATTCAAACCAAAAAAGCTAATTTTCAACAAAAGAGTTCAATTTCCCGCCTACAAAATTTTTCAATTAAGTATGACTAAAGTTCAACTACATTGTTGAAGTTTCATGTAAAAAAATAATTTTCTACAAAAAGAATTCATTTTATCCTTCAAAAATAAATTTTCGACAAAAAGTTCATTTTCAACCAATCAGTTGAATTATTTTCTAAAAACTATCATTTTTCAAACCAAAATTTATTATTATTAAAAAAAGTTTTTTAACAAAATAGTGAACTTTTCAACCAAATTAATGAATTTCAAACCTACAAAGAAAATATTTGAACCAAATTGTTGAATTTTCAAGCTGAAAACACGAATTTTCGACACAACGCTTCAAATTTTTAGCTCATAAATATGAATTTTCAGCCCAAAAAGTTAATTTTTTAAATTCAACAAATTTAAAAGAGATTAAAATAAAATTTTAAATTCTATTTAACGTCCAATAATCTAGTTAATGTGCAGCGACCAAATTTGGACAACCATCATAAAATGTTCCTATTGCAATTTACGAAAATAACGATTTTCCTAAAAAAAGGAAGAAAAAAATAAAATAGAATATATGGTATAGGAATATTACAATAGAAACATTTTATAGCGGTTTCCTAAATTTCTACAAATGGACGAATTCTCTACAAAATAGTTTAATTTTTTACCTGAAATGAACCTTTAACCAAACCAAATTAATTTTCGACCAAGTAGTAGCATTTTTAACTAAAAAAGATTAAATTTTTAATAGGCGAGCTGAATTTTCATACTAAAAAGACGAATTTTTACCAAAATAGATGAATTTTCAAACAAAAATGAGTTTTAAGTAAAAAAAATTTAAGAAATTTGTGTAACTTTTTAGCCAAAAATACGAATCTTCTGGAAAACAGTTGAATTTTCAAATAAAAATCATGAATTTTCAACCTAGAAGTGAATGTTAAACAAAATAATTGATTTTTTAAAATAGAAATAGGTAAATTCTCAACCAAAAATAGTTGGACTTCCTTACTGAGTACTAATAATTTAGTTCGCAATTAAGTGAAAAATCGACCAAAAGTGGAAAGAGGAAAAGATGCTAATTAACGTAAATGATAAATTCGGTTAATTTCCTTTTTTTTACTAAAGTATTTTTTATCTGATATTTAAAAATCATTAGAAAAATGCTTTTAATAACTTAGTTTTGAATAGATGACACTAAAAAAAAATTGATGAGATTACAATATCCACATTTATTTAGGTACTGATATTTTTCGATCTTTGATCTTCTTAAATTTTTTTCAGATATATTTCTATCAGTAGGAAGTGTTGAAAATTTGTCAAAGCTAGTCAAAAAAATTATAAACAGAAAAATGACTAGAAAATGACTAAACAAAAGAGGCTACGGTTAGAAGGCACTGTCGTTCAATATTCACGAAATATCCTCTATTGTATCAAAAATTTTCAATACTAAATGAAATCCTCCTTTTTCAGAAAATATTTCCCCTTTTACCTAAAATAAAACTACTAAACCGCTGCAATCCCTGAAATGGTTAGTAAATTAAATTATTAAATTATTTTGTTTTCAAGATTCATTCATTCATCTACACAGCCGCCAATTTTCAGCTTCCAATTTCCTTCTACCTGGAAATATGAAGAAGAATTGAGGCTATAAATCATAAAATTTGAAAGACTACTTCATCAGCATTGCAGACCAAATAACTTTCGGATACGATAAAAAATTCTATGAATTGACAAGTGCGATATGCATGAAAACTACAATTTTCAGAAAGAGTAAAATAATTTTAATTCTCTCGCTATTTTACAATGTAAATTAATAATACTCCGAACTAAAAAAATCAAGTTGCAGAATTCTAAATAGGAAGTATTTAAAATGCAGTGATTAAAGAGAAAACCTTTAAAAAGATTGAATAATTTAATTTCGAAAATCAAACGTTTTGAAGATTAAATATTTTCAACGGACCTTTGACAATTGATCAATTCTGGTATTTTCTTTGACTAAATATTCATGAATTCTATGCGTATATGCCATTTTTTCATTACCAATTATTCTATAATTGGAGGTCGAGGCGGACACTTTATTCTCCTGTTACACTCTCATTTGTCCAATTTAATGGGAATATGAACTACCCTTTCACAAAATGTCACCCTTTACTTCTCTCAAATTTCAACTCACACTGCAAGTTATTTAACTGAAAATAATATTCTAAAAGACTGATTTAAATGTTCTTATTCCTGCTATATTCTGAATTGTTATCAATTTTCTAATTTAGACACTAATAGAAGATAAAAGTTTAATTTTCAGCCTGCTGGCCTTAAAGAATTGACATGCTTACACTTCCATTTTTACAGATTTTTCTTACAACTAACTCTTTAAAAACTAACATCCATCCACACATATCTCTAAGCCGACCTTGTCTTCCTCGCTTCGCATCGCCTCGCACGTATGTCGCTACTTTCTCGCCTCGCACACATGACACTACTTTCTCGCTTTACCTCGCCGTGCCAGCCTCTGCCTGTGCAGCTAATCCCTAATTCTTATCTACTTTTTACAATATGCACAATTTTTTCGAATCTACTTCCTCTTCTATATACAATCTTTCCTTCTCCATTCATCTTCCTCCCTCCTTGTCTTCTTCACCACCTTACCCAACACCCCGTCACCCACGCCACTGCCCTTTTGTCCCCCTTTTCATGCAACAATATCTCCATGTTTATCCCACTCCTTTGCACCTCTTCACACTCCTCCAAACAGTGCTCTACTTTTTCTTCCCACTTACCGCACAATTCACACATCCTCTTCTCTCCAGAAAGCCAGAACCTATTATAACTCTCCATGCTTCCGCGTCTCATTCTCGCTATAAGTTCCTGACTTCCTTGCTCTCCTTTCTCCCACAAATATTGCGCCCTCTCTATTGGCATAATCCACACATAGTTCTCATTAAACCTTGACTCTCTTATTCTCTCCTCTCCTGCTCCCTTCTCTCTCCCTCCATGCTGTTTCTTTTAACCAAATCATATACCCTCCTTCCTTCCTAATGCACCCTTCACAATTTATCCATCTACAATCTATTCGTTCTAAAATAACTTTCTCTTTTCACCACTATCCTCCCACCCATATGTCTGTTCTACTTCTCCAACCAACATTCCCTAACCAGCTTACTTCCCTCCTCTTCTAAAAATTTCTCCTTATATTTACATGATCGGCTCAACGTTATAATCCCTAAATTCGTTCTTCCTGCCTCCTTGCTGACAATATAGTTCGGCGTATTTCTTGTTAAACCCAGTACCTACTTTACATACCTCTCCTGTATTCTATTTACCTTCTCACTTACCTTCCACCCCACACCTCCACTCGATAAAATAAGATACTGATCACTAGCGAATCGAACGATTTCATGCTCCTTACAAAATCATCTGCAAACAGCCTCTTTCTCAGCCCCCCACACTTGCCTCCTACCACTCTGAGATTCCCTCCTTTTCTCTCACCCTATCTTTCGTCTCGTCTCTCCACTCCCGTTTCTTCCACTGCCTCCCACAACCTCCCCCTATCCACCGAAGGGAACGCGCCTTTTAGATCTACAAAAAACGCGTGCACTTTGGCACCCTTTTTGGTTATTTCTCTATCCATCACGTGCTGCAAAACGTAAATATTGTCAATAGTACTCCTTCCCTCCCTAAAACCCGCCTGCGTCCAGTTCTGTCTTAACATTTCTAAACTCCTCTTCCAGCTCTTTTTCCTTTTCCTGCTCTTTCTCCTTACAAATTATCCTAAACTCCTTCCTCATTTCTACGTACTCCTCCCTTTTGGCAATTCCTTCCATCCACTTTCTGTACTCCTTTTTCACTTTTCTCTTCGTCATTTTACATTCTTCTCTATTGCTTCTCTCGTCCATGACACCCTCTCCCCTAACAATCCATCTCCCCCACCCTGCCTATCGCTAACCTCCCCATTATCCACAAACTTAATGGCTGATCGTCCGATTCCACCTTCCCTTGCAGTGTGAATTGCTCTATGTCCTCCCACTGGCATATTCATTACCACATAGTCTATCACACATACTCCCACCTTACTCACATACGTGTATTCTACCTCTTCGTTCCCTGGAACAATACCATTCGCCACAGTCCATCCTCTGTCCTCCATACAGTCTCTTAGAATCCCCCCTCTTTATTTATTAACTTATCGTCCGATTTCCTTTCTAAGATCTCCCCGTCCCGGTACATCCCCCTCTCCATTCTCACATTAAAGTACCCCTAGTACCACCATACCCTCATCTCTCTCCTACTAGGTCTTCCACCCTTTCTTTAACACTTTCCATCCCATCCTTATTGTAAACAGTCAAAAACTTGTACGCTACCCCTCCTATCTTTACTGCCCTCATGTATACGCCCTGTCCCTGCCCCTCTCCCTCTCGATGAACTTCTGCCTCTAATCCATCTCTAACCCCTGTTATAATTCCCCCACTCGCCGTTCCTTTCCTCTTTACTCTGACCGCCTCCTGTAGCCTCCAACTATACCCCCTTGGCAACTTGGGCTCTGACATATTCCATTCCTCTCTACCCACCTCTCTATCAATCCCACAACATCAAATTCCTGGTTATAACTCGAGAAATCCTCATCTTTCTTCTTCACCCCTGCTACGGTCCAGTACAGCACCTTTAACACTTCTCCGCCCTACTTTACTCCTACCCCCGTACTTCCCACGAAACAAACACCATACCCTCATCGCTCTCCCTTCACTCCTCTCCATCCTAGCCCTGTGGTTTAGAATCTCTGCATTTTCTTCCCAGCTCTTCAATTCCACAACCGCCACTTTATTCCCGTTTATCCCCTCCATCCTAACTTTCCCTATCTTGCCTTTAACCCATCCTGTGCTCTGTAGCAGCGCTTCCACCCCCACTCTTTCTTCCCCACTCTTTAACTTTAAACCTCTTATTACAATATTTTTTCTCCTATCTGCCTTTTCTCCTCTCTCTATCCTTAACTCCATTGCCCTTATCACTATGGCTACAGCTTTGAAACTACTTTGTCGAAGATTCGTTTTTTTTTATTAGAGTTAATTTTTTCATTTGCAAGTTTATTTATTTATTTTTATGCAAATTCGTTCTTTTAGATAAAAATTTTATAAACTGTATAAAAAATGTATTCCTTCTGCCAAAAATGCATCTTTTTTAGTTATGAATTCAACGACCTTTACAAAAGTTGAACTACTTCGTTAAAAGATTGATTTTTTGTTGATTCACCTCTTTAGTTAAAAACTTAACTATTGTCTAATGTTGAGGATGCAAATTATTTGTTAACTATTCGTATTTTTTGGTTTAAATTAACTGGTTCAAAGCTCTTTTTTATAAAAATTAATTGGTTAAAATAAAAGTTTGACGATTCCATTTCAAGTTAAAAAAAAATGTTCTACATTTTCATCTAGAGAAGGTTAGATTTGTGTAAAATTTGACCTCCCCATTTTTTGTCAGATGTCCACGTTTTGAGACTCTCTGAACCCGAAAAACATATTCTGACGAATGAGTCTACCTGTATGTATTTCTGTGTATCTGTCTGTCTGTCTGTCTGTGAGCACGATAACTTCCAAAAAAATCAACAGATTGGATTGGCCTTTGGTATACTCTTTTAGTGTCTCAAATTGAGGGTCAAGTTAGTTAGCCAGCCATTTGGGATAAAAATTCAAAAAGTGAGCACATTTTGAAAATTTTCGAGACCACTTTTTTCAAGATTTGAAAATTCTATGTACAGTTATTAGTAGTACTCGAAGAGACTATAAATTTATCACAATGACTTTTTCGATGAAAAAAAATTACCGTAGTTATAGCAGTTTCAAAATAAATAAAAAACAACCGAAAACGAACATTTTAAGCGAAAACGCACGATATCAAAAAAAGTAAAGAGGAGAAAAACGTTGTTTTTTTAAAGCTCTACAAGATTATCATAATAACTTTTTGAACTTCTTCAAAAAATCGAGAATTTAAATTTTGATCGCAGAAAAAATAATAAAAAATAAAATATTCCATTTTGCGGTCGAGTTATGCAAAAAATTGAAAAAGGAGAGCGTGAATTGGTAAGAAATGGGACAAATTTATTATTATTGACATTTTCTATGCGATTTTTATTTTTATTGGCTACATTGCGTATAGTAGCAAATGGACTAATTATAAAACTGGAAATAAAGATGTGTATGACTTTAAGCGTGTTATAACCCTTCAAAATTTTCGGAAACTTCTTTTAAAAATATAAACTATAGCAATTTGATCTAATAAGTTTCAAAATTGTTGAAGTTAATAATCAATTGTTGGGCCAACTATTTTAGTCTTTAAAATCTAAAAAAATGTATTATATTTCTAACAGACGATAAAGGGGTTTCCGACTAGTTTGAATAAATATTCAAGATGTTAAATTTGACTGTTAATCACTTGGTCGATTTTTTTGTAATAATAAATATTACAAATACTTATTAGTGACAAAATATTCTTTTTTTATTAGCTACCGTATAAATCGCACTCACGTAAACTGATTATCTCAAGGTGCACTTATCACTAAGCTACGGAGGAAGCTCCTTCTCAGCAGCTTAGTGGTAAAACTGGTGATAAAAATGCAAGATTTACCTTTTTTGCTGATTATTATAATTTGGATGTATACTTATTTTTATTAAAACAGAAGATTTGAAATAAATCTTGTTCAATGTGCAGGTACAACTTTCCATGTCTGCAATGTGCATGCTTGCAAGTGAAATGAACTGAGGATTACTTTGATTTACTTTCTAAGAAAGTTATGAGAAGATCAAACATTTCATGTTCATCGCATTTTTATGTCAGTGCTCATGCAAACTGGAAAGATAAATTTAAAATCCTCTTATTTTTGAAGATTGCGTAATCTGTCTGGTACAGGACTGGCCTTTACGTGCAACATCGCTCAAGGATAGTTTGAAATTTTGAGAGAAAATACAATTTCACCCTAGGTAGAAAAATGAGCCAAGAGGAGATTTTCGATGTTCGCCCTTCCAGTTATTCGGGTATACAATTTTATTTTTATCCGTATTGAAGACGCGTTGTCCATAGAAGTGCTTGACAATGAAGGGAACATCTTTCGATAAAATGCACTTCACCGTAATACGTTACAAGCCAACCTGTTATCGGCAGACAGAATAAGGCATGCGTCCGAGTTCTTATCTTTTAAACGAGAATATCATCTTTTCTTACCGAAAAATATATCAGTTCTGTAAAATTAAAATATTTAAATGTCAAACAATAACATATCTCTGGACGAATTAAATAAAAATTATCTGTAGATCTGCATCAGTTCATTTTGAGTAGCAATATTAGTTAAATTATTTTATTTTCTCTTAAAATTATACTATAGTTCTAATACGTGTTGTTCAAATTACAGACTTGACAGCCAAAAATGATCTCAAAATATATTACTGTTCAAGTAGAAACATATTGTATTTACAAAAAAATAGTTAACATTTTAACAAAAAAAAGGCATTAATAACCAATTAGTATAACTTTTCAAAAAAGTTTTAATAAAATAGTTTAACTTTTAAACAAACAGTTAAATTTTCAAGCCCGAAAACGTACTTTTTTAATGACAGTAGAATTTTCTTTACAAAAGTTTATTCACAAGAAGAAGGTTTATTTCCAACCAAAAAACATTACTTTTCTACCACTGAAGATAAATCTTCAATCCAAAAGGACAAATTCCCAACAATATATTTGAGTTTTTAAACAAAAAGCTGAATTTTTATCATAAAAAGATACATTTTCCACCAAGAAGATTAACTTTGTACCACAAGACGAATTAAAAAAAAACTTAATATGAAACAAACCAGTTGGAGTTTCAAATAGAAAAGTTAAGCTTTTATGAAAATATTTCAATCCTGAAAGACAAAGATGAATTATCAACGAACCAGATTAATTTCCCATCCAAAACGACCAATTTTCAACAAAAGACATAAATTTTCTACCACGCATTTGAATTTTCCACTTATATGGATTAACTTTCAATCCAGAAAACATGATTTTGAAAAAAAATGAAAAAATGAAAAAAAATGAAATTCAAACCAAATAGATGAATTTTAAAGTAAAAAAATGTCCCCAACCAAAAAAAATAACTTTTAACTGGTTGAATTGAAAAAAAGGAATTTATAGCCAAGTAGTTAAATCATGAACCACGAACATTAATTTTTAACTCCATCCAAAAATAAATATTAAACGAAACACAGAAGAATAATTGTCTACCAGAAAATAACAGTTCTCAACAAAATAAGCACATTTTTAGCTGAATAGTTAAATTTGCAATCAAAGTGATGAATTTTAAATAGAATAGGTAAATTTTCAACGAAATAGATAAATTTCCCACTAAAAAAGATCAATTTATACTTAATTAAAAATATTAATTTTAACCAAACAATAGAATAGTTACATTTTCCGTTAAAAAAATAATTTATCAGCAAAAATCAAAATATCGTAACAAAATAGAACAATTATCAATCAAAGATATACATTTGTAACTTGCAGGATAAATCTTTAAGAAAAAATGAATTTACTACAGTAGAGTTCAAGATTTAAAAAAACATTCTAATTTTAAAGCAAAAATACGATTTCTTAACAAAGATCATTATTTTTTGTTATGAAAAAGATCAACTTTCAACCAAGTATTTCAATTTTTAACTACAAAAGATAATTTATTAACGAAATATTTGAATTTATTTACAAAAAAAGGTGAATTTTCAACAAGTAATGGAATAGTTAGATTTGTAGATAATATAATTAATTCTTAAACAAAAATTTTACCGATTTTCAACAAAATATGACCATTTATAACCAAAGAGATGAATCGTCATCCAAAAAAATAAATTTTTCACAAAATAGTTGATTTTTCGACAAAATAATTGAAGCTCCAACCAAATAGTGGAATGTTAATCAAACAAGGTGAATTCGGAACCAAAAATATAATAGTAGACTACTCAATAAAAAATTTTAACTAAAAATAGTTGGATTTTCTTATCAGGTTCTGGCAAAAGGGGAAATGAAGGGAATGGGGTAATAAGTGTGAAGTCTGTAACTGTTAGTAAAATGTAAATAACGTTAATTACTAGTTCAAAAATCTATCAAAGCGTTACTAACAATAATAGTATAACCAAATCTAAATAAAAAGTATTAAGAACACTAAAATACGTATGTCCACTTTTTTTTAAATTTTTCTAAATAAAAATGTGGGGAAAGGGAAATATGTCAATTCAGTAAGACGTGGTGAAATATATCAGATGTTGTGAAATGTTGTTTTTATAACTAAATGATGCTCTTTAAATGGATTAATTAAATTGATTCATATAAAAGTCTTATTTATACTTATTAATTTATTTATGAAGATTTAACAAGATTAAAATTTTATGCTATATTTCAATGGATCCTTAATACTTATTACTTCTTCTATTTCTATTTAAACTGAAGCGCTTTTTGTGCTCTCTATTATTTTATTGCTAAATTTTACGATAGGCCGATAGGTTCACCGAATTTCGGTGGGCCTACGTCAACTATTTTCGGTGCACTCAGGCACTTTGTTTACAAAACTTTTTTATTTTACAGGACTCTTAAAGAATTATAAAACTAAGAAAAAAATTTAAATCTTATAAAAAAAATGTGTGGGACTTTTTAGAAGCATGTTCTGCATACCCAAAAATTATAAATATTATTAATTCTGAATTAAATAATTTCATAATATTAGGCCACTGGATATTTAAATAAAAAGCAAAAAGAAGAAAAAATACATTTTATATTAGTTCAGTAAATATAAAAAAATACTTACAGAAGTTAAAAGAAAATAGTTCAATATTAAAAAAAAGTTTTGGTATATTTTATTTCAGACTATTTACTCTTTTATATACACGTTTTTAGTATACCCCAATAACTTAAAATTGTACCAGTTTTAACATAGAATCATTTAAAAGAGATGAATTTTCAACCAAATCGTTTAATATTCAAATAAAAAGTTGGAATTTTAACTTAAAAAGATAAATTTTCAACAAAATATTGAAAAAATTAATTTTCAATAATGAAATTATTCTTTTAACGAAAAAAGTCGTATGTTTAACAAAAAAGAAAATTTAAAATCCAGACGTTTTCTTCCTAAGGAAGAAAGACTTATGAATATGAAAAGATCAATTTTTAACTAAAAATGAAAAATTTACATTTCCAGTCAAGAATGAAAAAAATGAACATTTTTTTAACAACTTAACTTAACTATTACATGCGTAGTGGACGTTTTACTTATAACAAATAACTTTTTAATAAAATAATTAAACATCCAACCCAAGCAACAACTTTCAACTAAAATGATAAATCTGTGACTCGAATAGTTAATTTTTCAATTTAAAAGATTAATTATCAACAAAAACAGAAACTATTTAGAGTAACTAATTAATTTTTAATGAAAAAATTGAATTTTCAATTAAAAATATGAATTTTTGAAAAATAATGTAATAGTAGATACTTCAACCAGAAAAGATTTTAATTTTTAAGCAAAGACAGGTTAAGTTTAAAAAAGATGAATTTTCAACAATATAGTTAAATCATTAAACAAAGAAGATTTTAGTTAATTTTCAACACCAAAATATGAATTTCAATAACAAAAAATTTTGTACCAAAATCATTGAACTTTGAACCTAAAAAGATGAACTTTCTATCAAAAAGTATGACTTGTTCATTAAATTTTTAAATTTTAAACCAAATGATGACACTTTTAAATGTAAATATAAGGCAAATAAATTACTATCAAGAATATTATATCAGGGTAAATGAAAAATTTCATTGTCGAAATTCCCTCATTTTTCGCTGGAATGAACATAAAATAAACACCGT
>JAAAKG020145258.1:0-10930 GCA_010014905.2 Druon quercuslanigerum | reverse complement strand
AATTAAATAAAAGTAATTCTCCGAATTGAATTTATGGCCTTTTGATTTGGTTACACTTCGAGTGCCGGACCCTGTAAGATACTAATCTTCAAATTATATAAGATATTATAGGATAATTTCAAACCATTCGCTTTATCCCGAAATCACTATTCTGTTTTTAATCTTTAATCTTCCAAATTAGTTATATGTATTATTTCTCATCAATTGTAAATTGTGATGCACGATATCTTTGTGATGCCTTTCAGCTTAGCTAATTGTGTTGTTTGTCTAACCATTATGCGACTCCCAAGGCGATATGAGGTCTATTCCTGTTCCTAAAATCTATGTCAAAGTATTGTGATATTGGATAGCAGTTTAGGGGAGAATGACATTGTCATTTGGACATACATTTATGGAGGGTTTTGAAACATTTTTTAAGATTAAAAATTGCTTTGTACAGCTACCCGTTTTACTCAAAAATTCAAACAATTTATCCTTACAACTTTTTTTTAATAAAAGAAAATTATCAGAGTTATAGCATTTCGAAATTCAAAAAAACAAACGCATATGAACATTTCAGGCCAAACAACGCACGATATGAAAAATGTCAAGAGAATTCAGAATAACAGTCACTAAATTTCAAATGTCGATGGTTTGACGGTTAATTTTTAAAGTCCAATGCGAAAATTGGACGGCGTATAATGACCGTGCGCCCCCTAGGCGTGCTCAAAATTGCGAGCGAAACGAGCCGGGTACACTGCCTGCAGCGATGAGAATATCTGCCAGTCTAAATTATTAAATTAGTTTATAATTATATTACTTAATTGAGTATATGGGAACAAAGTATGCATTTGTACAAATTGCATGAAGTTATTAGTGAAAACGGACATAACTAGTCAAATCAGATTTACGTCTTAAGTAGAAAGGGTGGTTCTTAACAGACGGGGCAGCGAAATAATTGAAACGCGTGTGAAAAAATTGAAACTCCTATAACTTGATCGCCACTATTGTTTATAACGAGTGCATCAAGTAGTCACATATTCCAATTAACGGCCCAATCATAAATAGGATCCGTGCCATGTATAGGCTCAATCTAATATTGACTCATATATTGACTCTATTTTGGACTGAGGCCAAAAGGTCAATAGTCGGTTAGTACCTGACTATTAACATTAGCTGTATAGCCATATAACCTTTAAGGACATGATGGGAGACTGAGATATTTCTGAGACATTAACTAAAATATTTAGTCATTTCCGAAACTCTGAGGAATCTGAATTCGGATCTAAAGGGCTTCAACAAACATTAAAAATTTAAATATAATTTCTTGTACAATTCGAAGCTTCCTTTGTTACTTTTTTAAGGAATAAATATTCAATATTTTTTTTAATTTTCGTTCTTTCACTTAAAAAGATATATGAAATTTTTCTATTGTAAATAATTATAGCATAAATAAATATCAGACTTAGGGGTGGCGAGTTCATTGTTTTTTGTTAAAATAATAAAATATTACTTCACGCTAATAATGCTACTAATTATTATCGTTCGAATAAATTAGCCGATTTCTCATTATTTTTTTGAGAACTATACCTGAAATCACTTTTGAAGTAACATGTTATAATGATAATTTTCTAGGATTTTTTTTAAATTGATAATATAGATTCATTAAAAGGCTAAATAACGGTTTGTGAAATTAGAAAGACGTTGACCAATCCAGTTTTGAGGTAATTTAAATTAAAATTAGCACCATATACACGTAAGTTTTATCCCAGGTTATAAAAAATACCGCATATTATACGTTAGCTGTTAAACTTATCGTACAATTTTGTTTTCAAACTGAGAAAAAATAGGACATAGCGCCCTGTGCAGGAATCGCCCGATTTCAAACGTAATACCGATCTGGCACTGATCGGCTTTCCCGATGTGGTCCGAATCTGTACAACTCTATGGCCCTTACCTGGGCCCGACCGGGTTAGACCAAATTTCTATTGAAACGCCATCTCCATGCGCTCGCATAACTAATGCTGTTTGATGTTTTCTGATAGTGCAGTGGAATTTTTATTCATATTACTCGTTTATAATATTGTATCAATTACAGAAAATGCCGAAGGCGAGTAAGATGAAGGTAAGTAATTACACACTTTGCGGGCTCATTGAAACCTAATCTCAAATAAATGAATCATCAATTAAATTGTTTCATGTAAAATTAGTATATTTATAAATAAATTTGTCAAATATTATTATATAATGAAATTTATTAAGTACTTTTATTTTTAATTATTATTTGAGAACTCAAGGGTTTTCAATTTAATGTAGAGGTAGATTTATAAAATCTATTGAAAAAATGGATTGTAATTTTCGCAAAATTGTAATATTTTTAAATGTTGAGAGTAAAATATACGATGCAATCGAACCTATAATTGAAACGGTGATTCTGCATTAATAATAAATTCATTACAAAAATTCATTAAAGACAAATTTTCATAAAATGAATTTCAGACTCAATTAGTACAATCAAAATGAATCAAAATACTAACTGTTTAGGGCTTCCAACAAGAGCTACTGACTCAACTGCGCATGCGTCGCATTCGGCATCTAATTTGTTGTTCTCCCGAAGTTTAAAATGCTAAACAATATTATTTTTCTTGTTTATTATAAATAATGACATTTCAACTTATGAGTATTTCCGTTAGGTCGAAATTAATTAATCCTAATAAAAATTAATTAAATGCATATTCTGTAAAAAATATTTGAAATAACCGGAAATATTTCCTTAAAAAATTTGCATTTCTTTTTAAAAGTTGTTTGATCTATATTTTTTCTTAGCAAATTTAAAAAAACGATCCGAATAAATGATAGCTCAATTTTTTAGTGAAAATATTATCTACAACCACCGTCTCGAATTTTTCAAGAAGTAAAGCAATTGACAGAAAATTAAATTTGTTTACTGAAAAATGTTTAAAAATCGTAAATTATAGGTCATTTTCCGATAATTTTCTTTCTTTAAGTTTTTTCCAAAAAATTAAGCTATCACTTTTTTTCAAGGAATGAAAATGGTTAAATAAAATATTTGTGGTTATTATCCTTTTTATCATAAAAATCAAACCTTTTTCTCTATACTTATATCATCTACAATAATCTTGTGTCTGTCAAAACTATAATAAAATTGTTTTGTCTGAAAACTCTTCTTTACGTGCCTGTACTACTTTTATTTTAACGTAAAATATCTTTACTTTATATTCAAAATATTGAGGTAGTCGTCGAAAAGAGAGAACCATTCGATACTTTCGAGTTTACTTTTATTAAATGTCTATTCGTCTTAAAATAAGAAAATAACAGCATGTAGTCATCCTTTTCGAAAATGTCATCAAGACGTTTGAAAGAAAACAGTTATTTTCATTTTTTCAATTTTTTTAAATATCTTCTAAAATAAGCACGTACGAGCAGGTATATCAGGTATTTTGAGGGACTTTAAGTACTGCATAAGAGGCTTTTATCTTTTTGTTCAATTTTCCAATGACTACATAAAGAAAAACAAAGAAAAAATGCTTTTCATGTTGAATCCAATTCATAAAGGGAAAACAATGTGCTCAAAAAGGGTGACTGTCCTAAATGGGGTATATTTGGCAACCCTAGTCCAATGCCATTGGAGCGGCAACGACTTGTCTTGATTTTGGCTCGACGAGCTCGACGTGAGGGGCTCGTTACGAGCTCTCTGCTTTCAGAATTCAGAGTAGACATTAGAGTTTTGGATGAATCGGTGCGCGAAGGTCCATTCTCAAAGCGTTTCCCTCAATCTGTTCGAATCTGTGTTCGTCGCATCGTTGCCCTCGATTAGCCTCAACTTCTCACCTAGGATCAGTGTACTTGGATCAATTTTTTATTGAGAACATCGATCCTCGACTTTTCTGGTGATCGCTATTCCTATTGGAGGCCATGAAGTGGTACGTGCTGCTACCACCATAGTGCGTGTATGTGCATGTGTATTTTGCTTCAGTTTGTTCTCGGACACTTTTATTCCTTAAGTTGTTAAGTACATGTCGAACGCTCTAAAGTAATATATTACTGAGTTTATGCATCAGGATTTGGGTTCCACTAAATGCGGTATGTTTAACGACAAAAAGTCTTAATTTTAATGTTTGACAATTTCATATGAGAATTTCAAAACAACAGTTTCTTAAATTAAAGAATAAATTTAACATGAAATACATATTAGCATTAAATATATTGAAGGATGGCACATAAAACATTTTTTTGGTAAATATCTAACTAAACATTAAATCGTTTATTAAAAAAAAGTTGAAAATTGGATTTTCAATCTGAATCCAAAGTCGACAATGACGCATCGATCCCAAGCAGAAGAAAAAGCTTTCTAATCCATTTTTTCGGAACTGAAGGCACTGTTTAGTGTTACGGAATTTTCCGTAAGACTAAAAGTCAAGTATAGCGCATAAGCGTAGTATTATATAAACTTATTAATATTTTATTCAAAATTCATTTATTCATGATCCTTAAAATTGATCTTCGGCACAAAAAGATCTTTGCCCTTCATTTTCTCAGAACTAGAATGACTTTTATTAAAATAAGATTGTTTAAAACGCTATTTCTCCTCTCTAAATCCTAAAAATGGCCATTACGCCCTTCTGCTCTGTTAGCATTCAATTTGAATTTGATAAAACATCTTTATTTCATAAAGTGAATATACTATTTTATGTACCTCCAATTGATAAATATTGTTTAAAAGGTCAAACAAATGCCCTAACTACAAATATCTTAGATATTTTTCGCAATCCTTGTCAGTTTTTGTTAAAAATTTTTTTTTTCAATTACATGATTTATTAACAGCAAGAATCTAAAATCATTTGTATCGTTACTAAGCAAAATTAAAACTTCTTTTAATCTTACACTATTTTTTTAGGATCAACCGTTTGCAAGTTAAAGCGTTACAAAAAAATTAATTTTTTAACAAAATCGACATATTTGCACTGTTTTATTTCAGAATATATTACACAGAAAATGTCAACAGAAAACGTCTATTTCAAGGTTAGATTTTTTACAACAACAAAAAAATCTTCAAAACAAATGAAAAATTCTCTCTGTGAATTGTTGTTAAAAATTACTATTTTTGCGAGAAAATCGTTCAGACTTTTTCAGTTGTTAATAAAAAATCACCCAAGCCGACCAGTGGCATAATTTTCATTATAAGTGTTGCAAAACCTATACCGAACATTAATAGCATTGTTTAATGTCTGTAAGCTCTCTTGAAATATTGTTTATAAGAAATGTTATAAATGAAAACTTTAATCAACAGAATTTATTTTTTTAATTGTATTGGTAATCTTTGGCACAAATTAAAAAAAAATTATTGATATTTTCTATTATGATAAGCCATTATTTATTTATAGGATTATAAACAATATGTCTTTAAACCACGCTCCCCTGCAAGGCACAATTTTGAAGTTATACGTGATAACCTGTTTTTATAACATTAATTTTACCTTAATCAGCAAGATTTTTTTTTCGAAAAATCTATGCTCCTTACAAGCCACAAATCTTTTAAAACTTTTTTCTTGTTTTACAATCAGTTCAGAAAATTATTATATACACTTTTAACTTATTGTTTTATAAGTTAAGATATTGCATCTCACAAAATACTGGTTTTGTTTCAATGAAATATATGTTCTTTCAACATTGCAATAAAAATATCAAATCATTCTTTTAGCTTATAGAAAATACTCAGCGAATTGATTTATCTGACATTTAACGTTATTATATATTGTTCACTGGAAACAATCGAGGGCAATTAGTTGATAATATTATAAGCTTCCAAGTATTAGTTAATGTGCTCGGGATATATTTAATTATATTACAAATTACAAAAATGTCTTTTGTTATGCGTTTAAGTATTTTAAATACATTATATTGAAGTAACTCTGTATTTATGCTCGTTCTTTTATCTAAGGATCATAAGAAAATTAATTATACTTTTTGGCTCATCATTTGATGTGAAATTTCGTGACTATGTGTAATATACTCGTAGACCTTGAAATCAATAATATTTTCTATAAGGTCATATATGTTTGATGACATAGATGTTTTTTTCGTCTTATTGTTTCTTTATTTAATCAATGCTTTGAATGGTAAATCATTCTATATCAGAAGAAAGGTTTCCACATTTAGATTAGTAAAATCCGGAAATATTCTCGATGGATCTTCTCTTCTTTTTTTTCGACACCTGTAGAACGTAACACTTGGATGGCGTAAGCAAAGCTGTGACAGGTCGAGAATAAACTTCCGAAAAGCGTATACCAACGATATTTTTGAAACGGACGGGTAAAAAAGTCTACTGGAAATGGTGTAGTGGTAGAGGGAATATCGATGTATTTTGATACAATGACTAGTGATTATATAAATATAGCCATGAAAATATCTGCAAATGTCATTTTCATGGCCATATTCGAAATCAGTGCATTAAAATACGTCGATCTGAAAAAATATTTGTAATTAATGCAATACATTCCGATATTCCTTCGTATTAACAAAACCCTTTAAGCTTAGATTAGCATTTTCTTCTCCTGTTTTATCTTTGTTTTAGATTCTAAATTATTTTATGAAACAGCGTCTGAACTTCATGTTTTATGCATAAATAAATTTGGACCCTCTTCGAGAAAGTTTTACAACTACGGGATTTTATTCTAGTCTCGCCATATATGTAGAGTTAACCGTCTATGGATTTGATTTCTTAAGGTACACATACATTTTTTCAAGAAAAAGGAGAATTAAATAAAATTTTCGGTGTTATTATCATTTTCAAATAAATAAACATTAAATCGTACGTTGATTGTGAATAGGTATTCAGTACTTTTAAAAAAGTGTGATAAACTTCGTCTGTTTCCAAAATTGCATACCCACCGTCTATGAATTAGAAGAATAATCCACAATTTGTGCTGAAATACATTAATTTAGATTAGATTTAATTTAATTGGAAACTAAAATCATTTATAACTTGTTTTTCAAATAATAATAAAATTTATTCTTCGCTAATTTGGACTTGACAATTTATAGCACTGGATTATTAATAATTAATTTCCCTTCTAATGATGAAAATAAACGACCTGTTACCAACTTTAGTGCCAAGCATCAAGAATGTCACATGTGCTGAAGAGAGAATGCACGTGTCAATACTCGATAATAAGATAAATGATTCATAGTTAATTGACAGTATATTTTTGCACCCGGCTTTCAATTAGATTTTTTTTATATTTAATCGTAATTCCTTTTATAATTTATTCTAAATAGTAACAGTTACTACTAATACAATTTTACAGGTATTATTTACATTTTTTCTCAAGGGATATATTTAATACAAAATACGAAAAAAGTATTGCAATAAATTAAAACCACTGCACAAAAATCTTATTCCTTTTTTTATTTTTCAGTTTATTGTCAATTATACAAAACGATTGAAAAAATAAATTAATTTATGAAAATAACTTCGGGATGTAAATATTCTTAATTAAACGGCTGGGAACAACAAATCGGAATTTACGTAATGTACATTGACGTTTACGTAATGCACGATACCTTTTACATTTCGCAGAATTTAACTGTAGCTTGTATGCATATATATATTCATTTTTATATAATAATAATAATAATAATTGTACGCGTGTTTCCGTATTTAATTGTTTTTAATTTGCATATTTAGTTCCTCCTTCTGAAGGTTAAATCTTTTGGTACGTACATACATACAAACTACAGCTAAATTCTGCAAAGTGTAAAAGGTATCTCAATTTACTATTTTATCAATTCTTACTATTACGTTTTATTCTTTACACAATACGTTTCTAGTTGTTCTTTTTATTGTTTTTATTCTAATTGTTCGCACCGTAGAGTGACTTACCAAAATGCGTTGTTTATTTTTTTTTATTTTCGAATAATATACACATTGATAATTTTCGAATTAATTAACCCACTTAGCTTTTAAGTCTAGGCTCGAAAAGTAAAGTCTTTGGATGAACCTGTTGATCAGTGATGTAGGACACAGCCTTTTGCAAAGTGCAAGTGCCCCGAATTGCCATACAAGACGTTTAAAGGATTGCTAGAAAGATTTTTCTCTATATTTTACTTTTATAGGCATTTCAATGCTGTTGTAACATATTAATCTAATTAGGTAATTGAGAAATCCACATTCCAAACTGTAAGATGTAAGTGAAACAATGCTAGGGATGTTATAGGAAAACGTATATACGAAATTTTATTTTGCAAGTTCTTATTTGGTTTTCTGTGCAGATTTTAACTGTGACTAACTCTGCGAAAAATTAGGTCAGAAAGATTTTTGAAACTCCGTCAGAAAGCTTATTAAATTTTGCGTGAGCGCTACTTCAAGTGTTTACGATAAATAGGGGACATATCATGTGTGATAGACCGACCTATTTTCAAAACCGGCCAATCTTTTATTCTTGACTTTCACTCTCTGCATGCTTCAGGAACTCGTGTAAAAAATTGGCTGGCGGGCCCGATACAGAATAGACGCTGATGGTCTGGCTCAGGCCTGACTAAAAGTGTAACGTTTTTTTCTAACCCTACGCCAGTCCGTATATTCAGCAACTTGTACTGGTCTGGTCAGCCACTAGTTAATGGCTGCTTAGAGCTTAGTTGGAGGCCGGTCAGCTACTGGCCGGACTTCCTTTATTGTTTTAATGACTTGGAAAAAAGTCATTTTTCACTATAAATGTATTTATAGCTAATCAGCATCAAACTAAGACCAATTGAAAAACATTTTATTTTCTACCTAGAAGAAGAAATATCGCATTGTTAAATACTTAATCCAAGGTGTGCCACTTTTTCTCCTCACGCGTTCTTTACCCCATTTTACGGTATATTAAACATTTGAATGTGCGAGTTATAAATATTTAAATATCTGATAGAGAATTTAATTGTTAGTATAACGCTTTCAATTTATATATTTTTAATTTCTAACATTCTTAAATTTCAGCATTTTAGTTTTGAATATTCTCAATTTAAAATTATTTTTTTAGTTTTAAACTGTATAGACTCGAATGTTTTTGTAAATTTAGAAAGTTCTTATTTTGCTTCGTTTGATTTATTTGAAATTTCTCTTGACTTCCTCAAAATTATAATAAAAAAATGCTAATGCTTCACTTCGCATTTATAAAATTACTTTAAAATCATTCTTTATCAACTTTCACTGATTTCACTTCCAATTAAACCGTAAAAGATTTTCATCGTTTGCAGATTGTCTAAATTTCAATTTGAACTTGTTCATTTTGTAAATCTCGAAATAAAGTTTATTTATTTATTTTATTGATTCATTTTATTCATTCATTTTATTTATTTGTTTTATTATATATTTAATTTTTTTATTTTATAAACTATACAGGCTTGAATTTGAAAATATTATATAACTTTACGACTTTTAGCCCGGGAACAATGTTTGGACGAAAATTTATTTTTTCTGAACTAAATTTTTATAATGTTATAAAAGTTCACTCATATGAAAGAAATTGACGTTTATTTTCTAACCCATTTTTGACAATTTGCAAAATGTAATATGACCTCATGTATAAGGCCTCCCAAAAGCGGTGTCTGACCTTAGAATCGTTGTCCTACCACGGTACAATTACCCTTTATCCTTTGTTATAAAAAGACAATTTCAAATAGTTCACTTGTTAATGAGAGGAGCCTGTAAAAATCGGTGCTGGTCTGAATGAAAGAGAGGTGTGAGGCCAAAAAGTTGGTACCAACGACAAGTGGCTCGTTATACAATTTAAAGATAAGTGATGAAAACTGTGTTGTAATTACTTCTTGACAGTTTTTATTATCGATAAAGAAATTCGCGGTGACAATACTCATTCTCTAAGTTGTGAGTGAACCGCGTGATGACCTGTGAATCACAATAACCGGGGTATTTAGTGGAATAAAAGTGTTTTGGTCGCGGAAATAGGATGCTGTCTGCGGTTTCATAAACAGAGTGGGGCTGCTTAAAAATAGAAGTTTAAACTTACATTATTTCTCTCTGTTGAAGAGAGTATAGTTCCTTTCTGTCCTCGGTGGTCAAAAGTCTTCAAGCAAAACCAGGAGAGAGGGCAGAAGTTGTTACTTTTATTCTCACTTATAAATTTGATCATCACTTGCAAATTTGACGTTGCGTGAAATCATATTTCTACTCTTGGTTTGCTAAAACAAAGGCAATCAGGAGCGGGGATTTAAGAATCATGTATAAGTTCATTAGTGAATAATTCCCTGAGATTTTTAACTCCTCTTTATTGCGCGAATAAACTCAAGATCAATATATGAAATGCAAAAATTATAATGAGGTATTTACTTTATTCGCACAGATAAAATCTCTTGGGCTATCTTTACTGCTTCTTATTTTCCAGGGCTCACTCCAGCCTTTTTCGGGACAACCATGTAATTTACTTTTGATTAACAACTCAATTTAAGTTTTTCTGAGTAAAAAATTCTGCGTGTCAATTCTGGTTCAACATCTGACTCAAAATGGGCCCAGCTTTGTTCTATGCACACCGAGGGGTGCTCTCGAGTATCAATATTTGAATAAAAATAAAAATTTTAAATATACGCAAATATATTAAAATGAATAAAATAACGAGGCATTAAGAAAACATAAAAATAGGGTTATAGAACCCCGCACTAAATGTATGGGAAAATGGCTTTCGGTAGATTTAGCCGAAACTTTGTAATTTTTAAGGTTATAAGTACCGGATGAAATATCCGTAAAAAAATTTTTTTTAAATGGACAGTTTTAGCGCTATGCTAAAAATGGTGAGTATATGGTGAATAAAACGAATTACAACATATTTGGTGATCTGTCATATTTTCGCCTACACCGCTGACTCATATAGCGCGCTTCTCAAAACGATCAAACGCTAAGCGCCCAAGATTTTAACTTGACTAATTAATCACTTCT
>JAAAKG020145257.1:0-10930 GCA_010014905.2 Druon quercuslanigerum | reverse complement strand
TAATTTAATGTAAAATCAAATAGATGAATTTTCAACCAAATATTTAAATTTTTCTGCCAAAAAAAATGTTTCTTTTTAAAATCATTTTCAACGAAAAAATATGAATCTTCAATAAATCCGTAGAATTATCAGAAAAAAAATGATTTAAAAAATATATTGTTGAGTTTTCGAATAAACAAGATTACTTTGTTTAATGGCGATTGTTTAATAAAACAAATTCATTTTTAAACAAAAGAAAAATATGATTTTTGAATGAATAAATTACATTTTCAACAAAATAGTCAAATTGTTAACCAAAAAGAATAAACCTTGAACGAAAAATACTTGATTTAAAAAAAAATCGATTAATTTCGCAGAAAAAAAGACAATTAAAAAAATGAATGAAAAAGGGCAATGGGGAAAGAGTATAATTCCTGTAATTTTGAACTTGAAATTAATCGATTTTAAACATTTTCGAATTGGTAATTTTTAAGGCATACATAAAAAAAGAATTAAAACTCTGAATACGGATTTTCGAAATTCTTCAGTTTTCAACTCTCTTAATTAAAAATGCTCTAATTATAAAGCTTTAATGAGAAATTAATCAATTTTTAATTTCGACAAGTCGTAAAATAATCACATTTTCTAAAAAAAAATCCAAGTTTTTTCCAGGTACCTCAAGCTTTTTCCATGTATGATTTTTTGCGAGTTTTTTTTACAAATAATGTACCTTTTTATTTCATAGGAATTTAATTAATATTACAAGATATTCTTAAATATTTTAGCACAATAGATTGAATAAATAATTAAATAATGCCAGTACTATAATTAAAATTAAGTTGAACCGCTTCAAATTACTAACTTTTCACGTAAAAACATGGACATTCAAAAAGATACATGAATTTTCAACCAAAAGAATTTATTTTCTACCAAAGACGATTTAAAAAAAAAATTAATTAATTCTCAATCAAAGAGTTGAATTTCCAACTGAAGAAGATCAATTTTCATACAAATAGCTGAATTTTGAACGAAATAATGTCACTTTTCAACCCAACATGGAATAGTTAAATTTTCAGTTAAAAAAATTATTCTTACACAAAAAAAACTGATTTATTTTTTAAACAAGTTTATTTTAACCTTTAACCATATAGTGTTATTTGCAACCAAAAAGATGAATTAATCACTAAAGTGAGTAATAGCTAATTGTAAAACTTGAATTTTTTAGCAAAAATATGAATTTTTGAACAAGACGATTAATTTTCAAACAGGAAAATGAATTTTCTAGCAAGAAAGACGATGTTTAAATTAAATATATGAATTTTTAACAAAAAAGTTGAATTTTCAATTAAAGAAGAGCCACTTCTAACTAAACAGTTGAGTTTTCACCGAAACTAATGAACTTTTCACTAAAATGATCAATCTTTATGTCCAATAAATGAATTTTAAACAAAAAGATGAATTTTGAACAGTTTTTTTTAACCAAAACAATGAATTTTCTAACATTTTAGACCACGCAGACAAAAAAATTAAAGTAAAAATTAAAAATACATGAATGCTCAACAAATTGTTTGCATTATAAAGTACAAATGAAACAAATTTTTAACCAAATAGTTAAATTTCAAACAAAAAATATCCAGTTTCAAGCAAAAATGGAATAGAAGAATCGTTTTTATCAACGAAGACGAATTTTATTGTAAATACATTAATTTTGAATTAAAAAGATAAATTGTCAAATAACATTTGAATAATTAAATTTTCAGGTAAAAATGGATTTTCAACCAAACCTAAGGATTTTCAACTAAAATAATGATTCGTCATCTTAAATAGTTGAATTTGCAACCAAAAAAATGAATTTTGAAATAAATTGATGAGTCTTTAACTATAATCATTGAATTTTTCATTAAAGGAATTATTTTCAGCCAAGAAGATTGATTTATCACAAAACGTCAAAATTTTCAACAAAAAATAATTTTTCAACCAAATATTAAATTAATAAGGAAAATTAAATTTCAATAACCTAACAATAAGAAACAAATTTTCAACAAAATAGTTCAAGTTTCACTAGGAATAAACTTAATAAACTCAACTTTCAGTCAACAAATTGATTTCAAACAAAAGAACGTATTATTCCTTTTAATATTTCAATGTAAAAAAATGAACTACGCTTTTGAAAAAAATCCCTGGCATTTCCAGGATTTTCCAGTTTTTCCAGGTAGGATAGACAACCTGGTTTTATCTACTCAAATCAAGAATTAAACCAATTCACTCTCATTTCCCGGTTTCAACAAATTCCCGATTCTCTTGGTTTGCCAGGAAATAAGTTTTCGTTTTAATAAATAAAAAAAAAGTCTTGCCTTGAAAATGTGCTTTGACGAAAGGCATTATCCAGAGAATAAGTTTTAAACTTCGAGCCGCTAGAACGAGAATCGTACTAGTTATGGTTTTCAAACCAGCCACTTTCATGGCACCAGCTCCTAAAACTAGTTGACAACATCGGGAATTGTAATGTCGCAAAAGTTCCGCTAATTGGCGACCAATCGTTCCCGAAAGTGCAGTTAATTCACTAGCCGTTCTGAAATGAAAAATATAAAATGTAATAAAATTGCAATTAAATCATCGTAGTAGGGATCACAGCGCAAAAGGAGAAATAGAATCATTTTTTCACGCAAAAGGGGAAAACAAGCGAAAGATTAAACAGTATTTTACACATGTAGAGAGGAAGGAATAATATTTTTATAATAAATTACATATTTTAAAATAATTTAAGATCATTTTAAAATACTTTCTGCCACTAAAGAATTTATTTTTTAAATTCTTATATACTTCGATCTTGGAAATCCATAAAGAGCGATGCAAAAAAAAGTATACAGAAAACATGAACAATTTTTATGTTTCAAATAGTTCTTATAATGAAGGATATTTTCTAATTTGAAAAAGCTTTAATTGATAATTAAATCGTTACTAACTAATCCTAAATAAGTGTAATTAAATATTTCATATCCTTTCAAACTATTGCAATCCCTCGAAATAATACTTAATTTATTCCATTACATTTTCTAGAAATTTTATTAAATATATTTAAAGTATGTCTGCTCAAGTCTTGCAAAAAATTTAGGAAGTCAATTAATATGTTTCATTCAGAAAGCTTTGAAAATTATATTAAAAGATATTATTAAATATATTATAATGATCGATTTATAAAATATATAAATAATAATAATAAAAACATAAATATTAATTTAGGGAATTTGTTTCTAAATTCCATGAATTTAAATAATAATAGATGGATTTATCGTAAAATAATTGAATTTTCAACCGATAAGATTAATTTTCTAAAAAAGAAGACGATTTTTTAATAAGAAAACATCCATTCTCAACCAAATAGTTAAATTTTTTTGTAAAAAGATCCATTTTCAACCAAATAGTTGAAGTTTGAACTAAAGAAGAGCTACTTTCAACCAAAAATGCAATAGTTAGATATTCAGTTTACCAAATTAATTTTACACAAAAATAACTAAATGTTCAACGAAAATGATGAATTCTTAATAAAAGATTTCAACTTTCAAATAGTTAGTGTTATTTTCAAACAAAAAGTAATTTTTTAACTAAAATGCTTAATTTTTTTGCGGAATAGTTGAATTTTCAACCAAGAAGATTAATTTTACCAAAAAGCCGATTTTTTTAAAAAACAAAATGTATGGATTTTCAACAAACTGAATTTTCTACCCACATGATGAATCTTTATTTAGAAATTTTTAATTTTCAACTTAAATTCTGAGTTTGTATTTGGAATAGTTCAACTTTTAGTCGAAAATATGAATTTTCAACCGAGACGATTAGCTTCTACCAAAAATGACGATTTTTCAACAAAAGACATGGATTTTCAACAAAAGACATGGATTTTGAACAAAATACTTGACTTTTTAACCTAAAAACACAATTTTTCAGCCAAATAGTTTCAAATTTGAACCAAAAACATTAAATTTTAAATTAAAATATTAAATTTAAACCAAACTGTTGAATTTTCTACTCACGAAAACCTTTATTTTAATTCATGGCGTTTATTCCAAACCAGCCTGAACACAACAGAGCAAAAATTGCAAACTGAATGAATTCCAAAACAAATACTTAAATTTTGCAATAAAAAATATGAATTTCCAACCAAAAACTTAATAGTTGAACTTTTACTTGAAAAAAGTAATTTTGAACAAAAAAAAAAGACGAATTTCAAAAAAATCAGTTCAACTGTCAACCTAACTGATAAATTTTTAACTGAAACTTAAATAATTAAATTTTACTTTGAAAAAATTAATGTTTAACAAAACAAAACAAATTTTAACTTACTCTGTGGAATATTCAAATTAAATAAGTTACATTTTCAGTAAAAAAATTACTTTACACAAAAAACTAAATTAAAAAAAGTTACATTTTTAAACAAAGCGATGAATCTTCAACTAAAATTGTAAATCTTTAATTGGATTAGTTTAATGTTAAATCAGAAAGATGAAATTTCAACCAAGAATATTAATTTGTACTAAAAAATGTAAATTTTGAACTAAAAATGATCAGTTTTCAACCAAAAATTGAATAAATAAACTTTTAGTGAAAAAAATGGATTTTCGACCAAAGAGATGATTATTTACCTAAAATTATGGAATATTCAACTGGAATAACAGTACATTTTCCGTGTAAAAAACAAAATAATTTCCAACCAAAGAAGAAACAAATTTTCAACAAAATGGTTTAATTTTCAGCAAAAAATTCCTTTTAGTCCAAAAAATTCCTTAAAAAAAAAAAAATCAAACAAATAACTCATAATTCAAACAAAGAAATGAATTTTCAATTAAAATTATGAATATTTAACGAAAAAAGTTACTTTTTAACAAAAGAGTTCAATTTTCAACAAAGTAATTTTATTGCCAAAGTAAAAGATGAATTTTTAACTGAAGGGATAAATGTTTAACTGTAATACTTGAATTTTTAACCGAAAATAAGAATTTTTAAACAAAAAGATTAACTTTGCACAAAAAAGATAACTTTCTACCAAATAAAAAAGATTTGTAACAAAATATGTGGATTTTCAACGAAAAAATTTAATTTTCATTTTAAAAAAGGCAAAATTTCGTCCAAATTGTTGAGTTCTCAACACAAAAAGATCAATTTTCAACAAAAAATGGACATTAACATTTTGCAGTTGAAGGAATTAATTTTTAATCAAACTGATGAATTTTCAACTAAATAGAATGGTGAATCTTCAACTGGGATAGTGGAATTTTATACAAAAAAAGGCGAATTTTTGATCAAGTACATCAATTTTCAAATAATTAGTTCAATTGCTAAATAAATAAAAACATAATAAAAAATAATATTTGATTAAAGTAAACTGATCTAATCTGAAAAATCTGTTACTGTAGATAGAGTAAAAATCACTCTTATAAACTAACAAAAATTATAAAAATAATGAAAACGTGAAATTTACTGCAATCGGTAGTAAATTCCTGGGTTTTTAAATACATTTTTTTCGAAGACTGCGAGAAAATTGAAAAATATTCAAAATTAACAAAATGGCGGTGGTTTTTCTGAAAATACTAAAAGTCGATTTTCTCAAAAAACCCACATTTATATTTTTTGTTAATTTATTGTTGAATTTTTACTACCATAAGGAAAATATCTTGTGAGTTTTATGCTGCCTAAATAACTTTTGTAGCCAAGAGCACTTTTTTGATGAAGTTGAATTTTCGTATTTCTCTTATTTACAAAAAAGATACGAAAAAATGTAAATTAAATAGTTTGCACAATTAAAGAAGTTCTACAAAAATGTCTTTACTTATTTATGCTATCTTGTACCGTTTCCGAGAAAAGTAAAAAAATTCAATATTTATAAAAAAAATTCTCTTGACCACAGAAACGGCTTAGCCCACATAAAAATTATAGAATGTAGAAAATATTTATAAAAAATAGAAAAGCTGGGGTTTGCCCCTTTTCTCAGAAATTGCCCATGCAAACCGTGCAAACTGTTTTCTTAACATTTTTTCGTATCTGTGTTTGTAAGCAAGAGAAATACAAAAATTCCTTTTTTTGAAAAAAAATTATATATATAAATTATAACTAAATTATATATATATATTTCTCTATAGCATACGCATAACTTCGTGAAATTTTCTTTCCATTAATCGCAAAAATACGTATCTCCTGATTTCCTCTCAAAACAAAATATTTGGTCTCCGAGAGATTCTACGACTTCAAGTCTAGAAACCGTCTGATTTGAAATGGATTCGGGAAATATCGGGAATTTAATTTTAAAACCAGGAATTAACTTCTGATCGCAGTAAAATTCAAGTTTTCATGATTTTTATTTTTTTTCAGTGTATAAAATTGATTTTTATTTTATCTACAGTAGCAGAATTATCAGATTATCTTAAATGACTCTAACTAAATCAAAATTTATTATTGTAAATTTATTTATGTTTTTATCTACTTAGAAATTAAACTAGTTTGAAAATTTACGTAGTTTATCAGAAATTCCCCTTTTTTGTAGAAAATTAATCTTTATGGTTGAAAATGCATCTTTTTGGTATAAAATTCAAGTATTATTGTTAAATATTTATCATTTTAGTTAAAAATTCATCTTTGAGTTCAAGTTAAGAGCTATTTGATTAAAATATTCTTTTTTCTTTGGACAAAAAAGAATTTTTTACCCAACAATTGAACCATTTCGTTGAAAATTTGTTTCCTCTTTGGTTAAAAATTACTTAGTTTTTTTAAAACTGAAAATGTAACTTTTATTTCAGTTTAATATTTCATACCTTTCGTAAAACACTCATCTCATTAGTTAAGCGTTCATTTTTTGATGAAAAATTTAATTATTCAATTTATTATTTGAAATTCATATCTCTTAGTAAAAATTAATCTTCATGGTTGAAAATTCATCTTTTTGGTATAAAATTCAGCTATTCCAGTTGAAGATTTATATAAATTAATGTCCATTTTTGGTTGAAAATTGACCATTTTTGTTTAGAATTCAACAATTTGGATGAAAACTTGCCTTTTTTAATTAAAAATTCAATTATTTCGTTGAAAACCTACATATTTCGTTACAAATCCTTTTGTTTTTGGAAAATTATCTTTTTCTTTGCGAGTTAGTATTTTTGTTTAAAAATTCTTCTTTACAGTCAAAAATGCAAGTATTGCTGTTAAATATTTATCATTTCAGTTAAAAATTCATCTTTGAGTTCAAGTTAAGAGCTATTTGATTAAAATATTCTTTTTTCTTTGGACAAAAAGAAATTTTTTTCCCGACAATTGAACCATTTCGTTGAAAATTTGTTTCCTCTTTGGTTAAAAATTACTTAGTTTTTTTTTAAACTGAAAATGTAACTTTTATTTCAGTTTAATATTTCATACCTTTCGTAAAACACTCATCTCATTAGTGAAGCGTTCAATTTTTGAAGCAAAATTTAATTGTTCAATTTAATACTTGAAATTCATATCTTTTAGTAGAAATTAATCTTCTTGGTTGAAAAATCATCTTTTTGGTATAAAATGCAGCTATTTCAGTTGAAGATTTATATACATTAATGTCCATTTTTGGTTTAAAATAGACCATTTTTGTTTATAATTCAACAGTTTGGATGAAAACTTGCCTTTTTTAATTAAAAATTCAATTATTTCGTTGAAAACCTACATATTTCGTTACAAATCCTTTTTTTTTTAAATTATCTTTTTCTTTGCGAGTTAGTATTTTTGTTTAAAAATTCATCTTTTCGGTTAAAAATTCAAGTATTACCGGTTAATATTTATTATTTTAGTAGAAAATCCATCTATTACGTTGGAAATAAAAGTACTTTGTTGAAAGTTGAACTCTTTTGTTGAAAATTAATTTTATTGGTTAAATTATGAGCTATTTGATTGAAAATTTGTTTTTTCTTTAGATAAAAATGCATTTTTTCCCCGAAAATTTAACCATTTCATTGAAAATTGGTTTTCTCTTTGGTTAAAAATTACTTTTTTTTTTAAATTAAAAACGTAACTATTATTCCAGTTGAATATTCCATAACTTTAATTAAAAATTCATCTCTTTGGTGGAGCATTCATTTTTTGATTACAATTTTAATCATTCAATTTATTAGTGGAAAATTCATATTTTTTAGTAGAAATTAATCTTCTTGGTTGAAAATTTATCTTTGTGGTTTAAAATTTAACTCAATAGGCGATAAAAAAAACCTTAACATTCTTAAAAAGTAGTAAAATTCCTGCGTTTTCAAATATCCAGAAATTTTCCTTAAAATACTTCATTCTTAAAAACTTCCTTATTACACTTACCTGCAATATTCGTGTATAATTTGAATAAGAATAAGCGCAGCTCCCACAACTGCATATTTTTCATCCCCGACCAAAATGCAACTCGAAGAATTTTCCTTCGGAACCTGGCTCTCGTGATTGAAAAGCTCCGGAAAATATTTATTTTCATAAAGAAACGTGATTAGCGTCTGAAATTCTGGTAGAACATCTGCCTGTTTCCATCTTTCGGATTCGAGAACAAGGCTCAGTTTGGTTTTGCGCTCGGTGTGGAATCGCTGGACAAATTTACTAGCCTGGGCCTAAAAAAACAAAATTTATATATCACAACTTGCAGTATTTTTCTATGATAAATTTTATAAAAGACAGTGATGAGAATGAACTAGATTTTCGAAAGTATTTACTTTTTTAATAAGTGGATTTGATAAGAATGAAATCAATCCTTTCTTCGATCATCAATGTTAATATGAGTAAGAATTTTGTGTAGGTCTTACGGTCTTCTTTAAATTAAAGAATAAAAAACGAAATTACTTGAAAGTTCGCTTAATAAAAAAAATCTTACATTTCGGCTATCACTGTGTACCTTTTTCAGAGAATCTGAATAAATAATGTATGAATAACGATCGTTTCTTACATGTGATTACAAATAAATTTGTTTTAAAAATAGAAGAAGAATAAATAAATACCTGTGTTTATTTTCTTGCAAAAACAAGGATATTCAAGTTTGGAGTCAAATATCTGTCAGTAGTTAAGAGTCATTTAACAAAAAAAATTATGATGTGTGACACTAAATGTGATTATTTATTATTTATCAAAGGAAGCGGATAATTATTTTGAACTACAGTGATTTTAATGCATCTATCTATTAAATCTTTTATTAGGCCGACCTTTAACAAAATAAATTGTGGGGATTAAAATTAAGATATCTACCAGACTAAGAAGCTTTTTTAAACCAATTGGTAATTAGCTTGCCTTCAGTTGTTTTTATAATTTGTAAATTAAGATAATTTATTCAATTATTTTGTTCAAGTTCAAATGTAAACTTATGGAATTTTTAATACTGTTAAACGTATTTATGAAGTTTTCAATTTTTTCAGCAGCAACAGTAGCTAAAATATCATCCACATACCTTTTATAAAACATAGGTTTTAAATTCAACTTTTCCAAAGCTCTTATTTCAACATCTTTTGAAACCAAATTTGAGACTATAGGAGACAATGGTCAATCCATAGGACAATCATTTAATTGTTTATAATATTTACTATTAACAGAGAAAACCATGTTATTGAAAACAGTTTTAGTAGCGACTAAAAATTCATTTTTCGTTATTTTAGTTAGATTTTTATATTGTATTAGTTTTTCTTCAATGCAGTCACACAAGTAATCTCCATTTCAAATCTGGTTCGTACACTTTTGGAAGAGGATAAGCTTTAGCTACAAACACTATTATATGTTTTTAATTTATATGCAATTTGTTCATTTATTAATCTTTTTTTCTCCCATCGAATAGCTATATATCATTACATTTTTCTTCTATTGTTGGAACAAGACTAGTTTTAATATTTTTATATAAATTATCATTTTTAAGCATGTTTTCCATAGTTTTATTATAATTTTCTCTATTAGTTGCTACCGTTATGTTGCCTTTATCTGAATTTACAAAAAGTAAATCTTTATTAACCTTTTGAAAATCTTCAACAAAGTCAAAAGATTTTTCAAGGTTCTTGAAGTTATTATTTTAATTATGTTTTGAGATTAATTGAGTAACTGTTTTTCTGATACTAAGTTTCTGATCTTTATGCTCTACATTTTTTAAACAATTTTCTATGCTAGCAATCATGTTATTCATAGGCAACTTATTAAAAATTTTTAAAGCATTTTTTTAATTTAAATTCTCTATACTGATTTTTTATCTGAGCTAACAACCTATTTTGCAGCACTTATTTTTTATAGAACTTTTTTATACATTCCTGTCTCTTTTTATACTTTAGATTATTTAAAATTAATTCTTGTGAATTAAAAAATCTATTGCTCGATCCATTATTTATGAATCTTTGTATGCGATGTTTTAAATAATTCGAAAAATTACCCAGTTTACTAATTTCCTTTGCTCAATTTTAATTTTTAAGCCCTTTGTTTGGAAATTTACTTTAGTTTTATGAAACTTTGAAATTAAGTTCTAAATTAAATTATACAAATTAAACTTGTTCATTAGACTGTGTCAGATAAGAAAAACTTTTTTTAAATAAATGTGCCTTAAAAGTTTCTTTGACACAGATAAAAAATTCTCCCAGAATTTCAGCTCGATACCTCAAAAATTGAGCTGGCGCATACGGGGTCCCCTTTCCCATTTAAAATACATTGGAAATTTTTTTATTATTTTATTTGTAAAATAATTATAAGTAAAATTTTTTTTGAATGTTTGTTTGCATATTCTTACAGGAAATTAAATTCTCTACAAAAAGTTGCTCTTTAAGTTTTTTCGTAAATTTAATGCGAAAGAAGTTTAAGTGCATAGAAGAAGAGGAAAAACATTAAAGAATCGAATATTGAGAACAATTAATTTTTTTTGAAGGAAAAGTTTTTTTCCTATGTTTGAAATAATAATAATATTCTTCGATTTCTGAACACTATTTTATGCCAGCAGAATATT
>JAAAKG020145256.1:0-10930 GCA_010014905.2 Druon quercuslanigerum | reverse complement strand
TTTATATTTATGGACAAATACAGAATGATTCAGTAACATCAGAATCTTTTGTTTTTATTGTATGATGACCGTATGACTAAATTAATTTATACTCCAAAGAATAACCACGTTAACATAGTTAAATTTTTGACCAAAAATGATGACTTTAACAAAATAGTTAAATTTTCCCAAAATAATTAGGTTTTAATAAAATAGTTAAATATGTAATCAAATAGTTGAATTTTTAGCATACAAAGATGCGTTTTTTATTAAATGATCAAATTCTAAAACAAAAATATTAAAATTTAAATATTTGAATTTTCATGACAAACAGACAAAATTTTTAAGACATTTGAATTTTCATAACAAAAGTTAAATTTCAATCAAGAAAGATGACGTTTCTACCACGAATGATGAATCTTCAACAAACAAGTACAGTTTTTTAGGACAAAGATCTAATGTTTTAGAAAAAAGTGGAATTTAAAATCAGAGAAGATGAATTTTTAGCAAAAAACATCATTTTCCATCCAGAAAGATGAATTTATAACAAGATAGTTGAATTCTCAACAAGAAAGTTGAACTTTCAACAAACAAGAATAATTTTGAATGCAAAAAGTTAAATTTTCAACCTAAAAGATAAATTCTCAAGAAAAAAGAATACTTTTTTACCCAAAAAGGCAACCCTGCAACAAAATACAACAGTGGTCTACCAAATAGTTTGATTTTTACCTTAGACATTATACATTATAAAGTTTAAACCAAATAGTTTAATTTTCTTCAAAACTGTTGAATTTTCATGCAAAAAAGATGAATTTTCTGAAAAACAGCATCATTTTTAACATAAAAGTTCATTCAAAAGCAAAAAGTTTAGTTTTTAACCGTAATTATGTGTCCCTGATAAAAAGAAAATTATTTTTACAGGGTATTTCAACTTTAAGTCAAATAATCGACCAAGAAGGAAAAGAAGATTACATTTTTAACCAAGAAGATTACGTTTTTACCAAGACAGAAAAATTTTAACAAAATATAAAAATTTTCTGCCATGCAGTTGAACCTTCAACTAAAAAAGATCATTTCTTAACCTAATAATTAAATTTCTAAATGAAAAAGCTATTTTAAAAAAATGGAATAGTTTCATTATCAGTTAAAGTAATTTATTTTCAACCAAAGATGAAGCAAATTTTTATAAAATTAATTACATTTTTAACCAAAGAATTGAACCTTTAACTAAAAAAATTATTTTTGAACAAAGTATTTGAACATTTGATTGAAAATATGACTTTTTGATCTCCGCCCCAACTTCTAAAAATATTAACGTAGATTATGAAAAGTAGCGCCAGGCCATATTCTTTTAGCAGTACGTCAGTGATCATTCCAATTTAAGGCTGGACCTGCAAATCAATTAATTTCTTATAATAAAATTAACCACAAGTATAGAAATAAAAATTCCTTTTAGCTTCTCTGAGATTCGAGTCCGGCATTGTTTTTCAATAATAATAATTTGTCTTCATTTTCAAACTATTTTCTAAAGGTTAATTTTACTTGGTGGCATGTACTTTCTCAGATATTCACATTTTACGTGAATCTGGCATTTGTTCAGAAAAATGCTCAAGTTACCACTTTACACTTCTTCGCCTCATTGTTTTCCATACGATATATATGTGATAAATTAAATAATAATGTCGGTCTTAAAATATAGACCGTGTCTAAATTCACCAAACATACGTAAACTTATGAAATATCCATCTATTAAAATATATTTTTTAGGATAATAAACATTATTTTAATTAATCTATAATTATATATTTAGAATCAAAAAATACTTTACGGATTCCCCAGCATAAAGACATTTCGCGCGACATCGCATCACATGTATGATTTATAGTAATCATTTTATGTTAATAAAATATACTGGAATAAAATTATTCAATTTTCATTATAGTAGCAGAACTTTTCTTTATAAATTTGCATAAAACTTGGATATTCTTTGAAATAGAAGAAGAACAATTAGAAATTATTTAATAAATATTCATTACTAAATATACAAATATATTACATTAATCTAAATTTCCACTCAGCGACCGAAGATCAAACTTATTATTAAGAATTTATTGAATATAGGAAAGTTATAATCTACTAAACATTTATTTTCTTCAATAAAATCACATTTTAGTTTTATTCTGCATTAATAACAATTAAGAAGATGGACGGATGTAAAATTTGTGTACATTCAATAATGATTTTATTTAATGATTATTTATTAAGGAATCTACGAGAATCTAATAACTATTTGATTAAATCAAATGGAAATTTGTGCACATTTTGAGTAGTTAAATAGTACTTGCATTATATTGAATTAATCCTCATCAGATCATCGTAAAGTCTCCGAGGCTAGAGAATTTAAATGAATAAAAAGAGGACTTATATTTTGAGTCGTGAAAACTGTAAGACGTCAAATTTTAATTAAATATATGCCGATCTCTTACAAACATTTTTATTTTAAATTTATCAAAAATTATCCAAACAAAATTGAATTTAAATTTAATAATTCTAAAATCATTATTCTTCTAATGTTATAGATATTTAATCCATGAAGTAGGAAATATGAAGCTTGTTACTGGTTTCGTGACCAGAGGACGCTCGTGTACTATAAGATGGGAGCACATAAACTCCCATCTAATGCAACGCTGCTGAAGACTGGTGACCTCAGTATAAACACATCAACCCAAGATTAACCTCTCGCTTCCATCCCCCAGCCCTCCCTTATTAACTGAAGTTTGGTCGGACGGACGTTTTAAATACAGTTTCCACCTATCAAGCAATCACGAGCTTAGAAAATAAATTTCTAGCTACGGGAATAAAAGTTGAGGATTGCCGTATTAGGGAACCATGCGATTGCTGCATTAAGGGCAAAATTACTCAAAACAATTTACCAAAGAGTCCAGCGGTAGTACAAAATCAATTTTTGATTTAATTAACACGGACGTATGCGGTCCCAAAGAGACACTCACACCATAAAACAATAGGTATATTCTAACCTTGATAGACGATGACAGCCGGTTTTCAACTATTCTTTTAATGAAAAATAAAAGTGAAGCAACACCGCTAATTAAAGAAATTATGGAGTACGCGAAAACCCAATTCGGAAAGATACCTAAAATAATACGCTCGGATCAAAGAAGGGATTATGTCAATAATGAATTAAAGGCATATTTAAGAGATGAAGGGATTCGTATTCAATATACTGTTGCTTCCACAGCAGAACAAAACGGTATTGCAGAAAGAAAGAATAGAACCCTAATTGAAATGGCGCGATGCATGATCATTGATGCGGGTATGGAGAGAAAATATTGGGGAGAAGCTATAAATACAGCTAATTATTTACAAACCTTACTTCCTACAAAATGCTGGAACAAAACGCCATACGAGTAATGGCATTCAAGGAAGCCTGACGTCAAAGATTTGCATATTTTTGGATCCTCAGCATATGTACATATTCCGAAGGAAATGCGAAGGAAACGAGACCAAAAGGCCGAAAACTTAACTTTTGTAGGGTACTCAGAGGAATCGAAGGGGTTTCGACTTCTGAATACAAAGACAGGCACCATCAAAATTAGTTAAGACGTCATTTTCACTGATTCGGAAATGCAGAATACCCGAAGACAAGAAAAGTCCACAAAGGAAGTATGGGTCCAAATTCCAAACACCTTAACGTATTCGGCAGAAGAGGCTGAAGAAGAAAAGGAAAATGGCATCGTCAATGAAGATGTTCTCAGCAACCGTGAATAAAGTATCGAAAGTGAGGACAGCACGGAAGATATTCAAGGAGACAATCGCAGGCATTCAGATCGGAGCAATAAAGGGGTCCCGCCTTCTAGGTATATGGCAGGATTAAATTCAGTTCTGCAAGCAGAAGAAGAAACAAGAAGTTTCAAGGAGGCTATGCAAAGCACAAACCAAACAGAGTGGCGATTGGCAGCAGAAGAAGAAATGATCGCATTAAGAAGGAACGAAATCTGGACTCTCATCGAACCACCAGAGAAAGTTAAAAATTGTAGGATATAAATGGGTTTTTAAACTATAAAGAAATGCAGAAGATATGGTGAGTAAGTATAAAGCAAGATAAGTGGCTCAGGGATATTCTCGAAAATTTGGGATAGATTATGACGAAGTTTTCGCACCTGTTGCGCGACAAAACCACCTTTCGAACACTACTAACCATTGCGGAAAAAAGAAAAAAATGTTTGTATACCACTACGATGTGGAAACAGCTTTCTTGAATGGGGATTTGAAAGAGACAGTTTGAATGAAGCAGCCATAGGGATTTGAGGTTCCAGGTAAGGAGTATATGGTTTGTAAGTTGAACAAATCCCTATATGGATTGAAGCAAGCTGCTAAGGCCTGGAACGATAAGCTTCATAAAACACTTATGAAACATGACTTCATTCAGGGACATTCTGATCCCTGTTTATACATCAAGGGCTCAAAGGGCGAGAAAATTTACCTCAATAGTTACGTGGATGATTTAGTAATAGCGAGCAAGAATGAGGATCAAAATTTTCAAATAGGTACAGAATTAGCTCATTATTTCAGTTTGATCAATCTTGGAAGATTGCACCATTATCTTGGAATTCAAATCGATCGGGACGAGAAAGGGATTTTTAGCATCAGTCAGCCTCGATATATTGATGTGCTTAAATCGGTTGGCTTAAGTGACGGAAAAATATCAAAAATACCACTAAACATCGGATACGTCAAGTCAAGGAAAGATGAGAATCCAATGGAAGATAATAACTCCTATCGAAGACTTATAGGAAAACTTCTATATATAGCAGTTAAAACAAGACCAGACATTTCAGCAAGTGTGTCCATTTTGAGTCAACACAACGTGAGAGCAACGAAAACTGACTGGAATGAAGCAAAAAGAATTGCTTTATACCACAAAGGAACAGAAGAATTAAAACTTAAACTCGAAGATACCAAGGACAGCAATGAAGATTTTCTGATTGGATATGCAGATGCAGACTGGGCTGAAAACAGAAGTGACAGGAAATCCAACAGTAGATATTTGTTTCAAATTCAAGGAGCAACGATAAGTTGGACCTTAAAGAAACATGATTGTGTAGCTCTTTCTTCAACAGAGGCAGAATACATCGCTCTTGCAGAAGCAAGTAAAGAAGCAGTTTGGCTAAGTCGGTTGCTGGAAGACTACGGAAAATATCAGCCAGTTCCAACAACAATTATGAAAGATAACCAAGGCTGCTTAAAATTGGTAGAAAATAAAAGGTTTAGCAACCGGACAAAGCATATATCCACGAAATATCATTATGTACAAGATGTAAAGAACAATAATTTGTTAAATTATCGATACTGTCGAACAGATTTTATGATGGCAGATATATTAACAAAGGCACTGAACTATATACAGTTGTCTACACATCGAAAGAGTTGTGGGCTAGTTTAGATGGTTTTTTTTTGTTTAGTTTCAGATTATCATCGTTGGGGAAGGGTGTTGGAAAATGCAATGATGATTCAGAGATAGTTGTACTAAAGTTCTGCAAGTACGGAGAGGGAGGTGCAGGTATCGAAGGGCTCGTCCACTTTGGGGCACAGAGGGCACATCTTTGTCTGTTGACAGTTAGTCACAATTCGACCTCCGACGTGTATTGCTCATACAGATAGCTTCTCACATTTAAATTCAGTTTCTCATTTTCAATACAAGTTTCACTATTCCTGTTCTATATATTTGTATGATTATTTTCTAAATATATGTGGTTTATGTGAATTCTTGTGTTATCAATTAATTGTAGGCTAAAGTTTTTTATCCCAATCCTATGTCTCAACGCGACGCTAGCATAAAGTTACATCTTCCAACATACATTATCTAACCAAAATTCACTTTTAACGAAAGGAAATTTTCATTATAGAGTGAATTATGTAATTTATTCAATTGTTATAAACAAATTAATGGATACAACTGGTATTTTAATTGCGTGCAAGTATTATTTAATGACGACCAAAACTATGTGACAACCGTGATTGTTATAAATAATTGTTATAAAGAAGCTAACATATATGGTATTTCTGAAATGATTAAATAACTGCACTTATACCAAATCAAATTCCTATAATCCCTAGGACAGACTGTCAAGTTTACAACACACAATAGTAAAGACATTCTATCTATGTTTATTCTACGCATTTCTAATTTTTCCCATAGAAAATAGGAAAAACTGCCATGGTCGAAGAGCAAAATAAAAATAACTTCGCATTCACTTTTTTATATATAATACAACAGTTGCACCCACTATAAGTTTTATACATTAAACATATAATTAGATATTAATATTTTATTCTAAGCTGAAAGAGAAAAAATCGTGTTAGGAGAAATCAGCCCGGGCGGGAATTAAACACGGGTCTCCGGGGCAGCAGACCGGATGTATATTTTCATATGATAAAATAAATTATAAGGTTTAGGAATTTTATCATCCTCATGAACCTCGGCGCGTGTGTCGTCATTCGGTCATTAGAAATTTATTGCAACTACGGTTTTATAATTTAATTTGTGAATATCACTTTTTTCAACTTCATTCTGCTATCAAGAATGTTAACCTTTCTAACTATAAATGGCAATTATTAGGTTTTTAGTATATTTATAAATGAAATAAAAAATGTGTTTCTTCGTGTCGCTGCGGCAATAATACAATTTTCTCGGCTATATCCTAGATTGCCATCAAACTTTTGTAAAGATTAATATTATAATGACAAACTTTATGAACAGAGTTTCTCTGTGTACGAGATCATTTAACTTCATCTCAAAGACAATAGCTGCATATAAAATATTACCGTTCAAAAACAATTAATGTAGTTATAAACAAATTCTATTATTTCGCATTTTTGAACATAAATAATTCTAATTATCATATCGCATTTTTAACAGAAAGATGTTTCTTTTCTGCATAATCATTTCTTTTCATCTCTGGAATAATATGGTGACACAAGAAATTAACATTGAACAACAATTGTTCTTGCTACAGACAAATTCCCTTATATTGCATTCTTGATCATTGAACATTTTTATTTTCTCCACCCGAAAGTTAGTCTTTGTGTTTCGATTGAAAGTTCACCAATTTCAGCAGAAAGTTACCTTTTTCTGAAAAACTCAACCATTTTGTAACAAATTTCTCTTTTTGGTTTGAAAGTTCAACAATCCAATGGAATTGTTTTTCATTCTTGTCTGCAAAATTTTTCTTTGTTGAAAATTTAACTACAGTCAAACGTGGATTTAATGTCAATTTTAGGACTGATGGTAACATAAAATCCAGGTACTCAGTCAGGGGCATATTGGACCGTTTCCGGTAGATATTACTGCGTCGTAAAAAATATCTTGAAAACTGTTTTTCTACGACGCAGACAACGGCAAACTAAATATTTAACGGAAATGAAGAAGAAAATTTGCTGTTACATGTTAAAATTAATGTATTTTCTGCTTAAATACTCAAAATTCTTGCGGGCTGTTGATCATCTCGTGTAGAAGGAGAGCTTTCTCTTGAATAATCGGTCAACACTTCAAGTGGGAAGCCCGCACTTTACGTATAAAGCGCATTCCGCAGTTTCATAACCAGATATACATGAAGTAACATAACAGGGAATCACTTCCTTTTATAAATATATAGATTAACTCCCCACGAAAAACAAGTTTCACTATTCTCACTTCAACACTTCACAGTTTGCGATTCAAAACACTGTAGTGGGACTACGAGGTGTGAATTTGATCTGACCTCTCTCTCTCTCTCTCTCTCTCTCTCTCTATCCATACAGTACTTCTTCTTCCTCTTCTTCTTCTTCTTTTATCTTTGTTTTCATTGTCTGAATCGTAGAGCCTATTAGATATAGCTAAAGCAGTTCCACTTACACAGCTCCTCTCACCAATGGCCGCTACGCCGCGCCGTATCACTTCTCGGAAGAACAAACTATGGGGGCCCTATCTGTAGGATTCACTGTATAATGATGTTACCATTTATGTTTTCTATGAAAATTGTACCATTCATTGATATTTGTTTATTTGATAATCAAAATATATAAACAGATGCACATTTTAGGGGTTTAGAATTTAGAATTTATTTTTTATTAAGTTCCTAGGGCTAAACAGCCCTCTGAGGAACAAATTATACATATTTTTTACAAAAAAAAAATGTAACAGCTTTGGTCAAACGACGAATATGACGTAGGTAAAAATACTAATTACAGGTGGCTGAAGATAAAATAATATATCATATGATGAATAAAGTAATATATGGTAATATAAGCTACTGGTTAGCATTACAGGTATCATTAGAGAACTTAAGACAATTGTTTGATAGCTAGTATAGACTATGGATCAAATTTTATGGATTTCATTTTTATAATAGTAAAAAGTCACAAAACTTCACTAAAGATAGAAAATTACCAATTTATAGATTACCAGTGCGAAATTTCAAGAGTAGAATTATCAATGATAAATAAATATAAACAAATAGTTGAAGAATAGCTTTTTAAAGTGATATGGCGAAGGTGCATTTCTAATTAATTCAGGTACCTTATTCCAAAGACGCGCTCCCCTCACAATAAAAGCTCTTTGCAACTTACAAGATTTGTGACGTGGAGCTGTAAGGACAGTCTTTCTTACACGAAGCCTAGACTGAGCAGGTAAAGGCACATTTCTGTTTTCAAAGAGATCTAAAAGATACTGAGGGGTTTTTTAATAACAGAGATTGTAAATTAGATTGCCCATTAAAAATTGTCTCTCTTAGCCACATTAAGAAATCTTGCCCATTTCCGATACAGGGTAATATGTTCACATTTCGGTATATCATAGATGAAACGTATGCAGGCATTAAGTGCTCGCTCAAGTTTAGAATTCAGATCATCTGTAATATCATCGTACATAACACACCCATAATCAAAAAATGGAAGAATAAGACTCTTAACAAGAAGAATCCGGGTCAATAGTGGCAAGGATTTCTTATTCCTTTTAAGCTATTGGAGAACTCTAAAAGTATTCCTCGAGATTTCAAGAATTTGAAAATTCGAATTTTCCAGGAGAGGGTACGATTAAGGATGTACCCTAAGTCCCTTACCGTATTAATGAAAGCAATGTCAAGGCTATTAAAATTGAGCTGAGGCAATGACGCTAGCGTATCAGAAGACGGGGAAGAGGACTGTCCAATAATAATTGCTTTAGTTTTTGAAGGGTTCAGCGATAACCTATTGTTTATTGCCCATTGCATCACTATGTTAATATTCTTCTAAACCTGCGCAATCAAACTGTTAATAGAAGAGATAGGACTGGTACGTATAGTTTAAAATCGTCCGCGTATTTATCGTACTTGCGGTGCTCGAGATCACTACCAAGATCAGAGGTGTACAGACCGAAAAGAAGTTGGGGGGGCAAGAGTGGAGCCTTGGGGGACTTCACTTCCGATCCCCACCTAATCTGACCGGTCATCTCCATCATTAAGCACTTGTTGAAAATGATTTTTTAAAGTGGGATTTGAACCACGTGATTGCAGTGCTGGATAAATTAAAGTTATGAATTTTATTTAACAGAAGCTTATGATCAACCGTGTCGAAAGCTTTAGAAAAATTAAATAAAACAACTATTGTTATTTCCTTATTTTCGATAGCAATTTTAATGTCAGAAGTAACTTTGAGGGAGGCTACTAAAGTACTGTGCTTAGCCCGAAAGCCAGATTGTAACGGATCGAGTAGCCTATTTGCGTCTAAGCAACTCGTGAGTTGCGAATGCACAATACGTTCTAGTGGTATGGAAATTGTACAAAGTATCGAAATCGGTCGGAAATCATTCGGAGAGGAAGGACTAGAAACCTTAGGAATACGGCGGATCAGCGCATTTTTCCATAAAACAGGGAAAAATCCTACTTGAAGAGAAGAGTTATAGATGTGAAGGAGTATGGGGAAGATTACAGGAAGCGCAATTCGAATCATCTTAATAGATATACCATCTATTCCAATAGCGTTACTTTCTATTTCGGAGAGTTTTTTAAAGAGAACTTCAGGTGTAATATCTAGAAAAATAAATCAATATCTCGAAAAGGCGAGCTTGCCTGAACTGCTATGAGAGGTGTAACAGGATAGGAGGAGTTAAGAGATGGTAGATTCGTGAAGGCTTTTAATAAATCATTTGATGGGAAAGTATGAGCTGAGGCTTCATTCTTAGGAGGAATTAGATACAATCGTCTAAGTAAATGTCAGATATTTTCATTTTTACTCTTGTTCTTTATAGCATTGTAATTATATTGAATATAACAATCCCTTATTTTAATGTGAACTAAGTTCCTTAGCTGAAGAAACTGAGCTAGTATCAGTGGATTTTTAGTTCTCTTTGCTAAGCGACGCTTATTATTACGTTTATTCATAAGGTACCTAATTTCAACTGTGATCCAAGGAGCTGAATTTTTATGTTTATGAGGAACGTGCAAAGGCACAAATTGATCGAGAGATGAGGTTAAGTAAGAGCCCAAAAAGTTAATTTACTATTAATGTCTTAAATTCTTAATATTTTTTCCCAATCATAGGTCATTAATTGTTCCTAAAATTTGAACTCATCAACATATGCGAAATTTCTTATTTGAGTTTGATTTCGGTTTATGGATTGAGTACAGATATATTTGTATTTAATATTGATAAGATCATGATTAGATAGAAATGGAATAGAATGTTGACTATAAAAATTCAGCTTATCAATATCATGTACTATCATTAAGTCTATTCGGGAACTGGAATGATCCGTGTGATGGATGGAATTATGTGGGACAATAGATAACCCAGCAGCATGTATAATAGATGTTAAATATTTAGTATGATTATAAATGACATCTAAATTAGTATTAAAATCCCCAGTGAGAATAATATTATTAAAGTTCGGTACATGGGTAAAAATTTCCGATTC
>JAAAKG020145255.1:0-32890 GCA_010014905.2 Druon quercuslanigerum | reverse complement strand
GACTTTAATGTGTAGACTTTAATGTGTAGAGTTTAATGTGTAGACTTTTTCGACTTAATATTTAATGTGTAGACTTTAATGTGTAGAGTTTAATGTGTAGAGTTTAATGTATAGACTTTAATGTGTAGAGTTTAATGTGTAGACTTTAATGTGTAGAGATTAATGTGTAGAGTTGACCACAATCATTCAAACTCTACACGCAATGTGTAGAGTTGCACAGCGTGTAGAATCGATATGTGTAGTATTGATAACCAGCCCTTACTATTTAATGTGTAGACTTTTCACATGGTGAATTAAATGTGTAGACTGTAATGTGTAGACTTTAGTGTTTAGGCTTTAATGTGTAGACTTTAGTGTGCAGACTTTAATGTGTAGACTTTATGCGTAAACTTCATGTGCAGACTCTCATGTGGTGAATTAAATGTGTAGAGTTGACCACCTTCATTTAATGTCTACACGCAATGTGTAGAGTTAAACAATGTGTAGATTCGATATGTGTAGTATCGATACCCAGCCGAATATGCTACCGTGTGTAGTAAAAGTTTATAATTTTTTGTAACTTACAGAATAATTATTATAATTATGTTTAAATAACAAAACATTTTATCAATTAAATGTTATAGTTAAAATGATATTTTTTTACAGCTGTAATATAGCTACAATTATAAGATGCATTAATTTACTATTGTAGCATTTACATGAATTACTTATGAATAAAGTAAAAGTAAAAAGAACAATATGTCTGAACACAAATATTACTATTTAGGTTCAAAATATTAATTATACCCAGGAAAAAATGATAAATATGTCTAAGAAATATATAGTAATACTTAAAAGTATCACGATTTAATTATCAATGATGGTATTTCTTAAAAGGGAGACGGTTCTTAATTATGAAAACGATTTTATGTATATGAAAATTGCTTATTAAACAAAGTATATTCTTCTCTCTAAAGCTATATAACTAAACATCGATATTTTATGACTTTTATGACTTTTATATGTGACCGAGAATGGATTTCCAGCGACCTAAGTATATCCAATTCAGAAAAAAATCATTGAATGGCACAATTCATTAAAAAATCAAATAACATTTCTTATCAAAAGAATTGTTACGTATTTTCTAAATATAAAAATAATTGATATTTTTGGTTTAAAATTGATCTTTTTTGGTTAAAAATTCAATACATTGCTTAAAACTTCAACCATTTTATTAAAAATTCATCTGTTTTGGTGCATAGTTCTACTATTCTTCAGTAAAAATAAAAAAAATAATTTTTCTGATTAAACCTCTTTGGTCGAATATTTAACTATTTTAATTGTTTATTAAAATTGCTTTGATTTAAAATCGAAATATGTTTTAATTGAAGATTCATATCTTTCGTTTAAAATTCGTTTTTGGTCTTAAAAATTAATTTTTAAAATGTATCACTTAACTAATTAATTTTTGGTTAAAAATTTATTTTTTAGTTGAAAATTCAACTATTGCATTTAAAAATTTATTAATTTGTGGAAAATTCATCTTTTTGCTAGAAAATTAATTTTCTTGGTTTCAAATTTAATTCTTTGGTAGAAAATTCAACTATTTCGTTGGAAATTTTTATATTCGGTTTAAAAATTCACCTGACTTGTAGAAAATTCGTATTTTTGGCTTAAAAAGTAATCTTTTTTTATCAAAAATGTAACTACTTTGTTAAAAGTTAAACTTTTTGGTAAAAATTCTTTTTATTTTTCTTTGCAAATAAATTTTTTAACTGAAAATTTAGATTTTTGAGTTTTTGTTAAATATTCATCATCTCAGTTAAAATTCCAAATATTTGGTTAAAAATTAAATTTTTTAGTTGAAAATTCAAGTACTTGGTTGTAAATTCTTGCATTTTGTTAGTCTTCTTCGTTAAAAATGAACTTTTGGGTTGAAAATTCAAAAGTTTAGTTGAATGTTGAACTCTTTCCTTACAAATTTTTTTGTTTTTTTTTTTGTAGTTGAAAATCAATATTTTCGCTGGAAATGTAAATATTCGGTTTTTCGTTGTAAATTCATATTTTGGATATTTTAAACAGCAAATTTATAATGTTTAACTAAAAATTCATATACTTTGTTAAAAATTCTTGTTTTTTGTTCGAAAATTAATCTTCTTGGTTAAAAATTCATCTTTTTGGTTGCATACAACTATTGTCTATTTAAAATGAAAACTTTTTTTACCTCAAATATTAACGATTTACACGTCTCGGTGAGAATTACTTATTTTGTTTCAAAAACCAACTGCTTTATCAAAAGTTTAAAAACTTTGTAAATAAGCTTTTTTTTAATTAAATATTTAGTTCCAAACTGAATTCTTGTTGAAAATTAACGTTATTTTTCAAAATTGAACTATTTTGATGAAAAACTGAAATATTTTTTTAAAAATTAAAATATTTCTCTGAAAATGGATCTTGTCTGTTGCAAATTTTTTTTTTGCTAAAAATTAATTTTTTTGCCTATGTTTTGTAGAAAATTTATCATTATGGTTAATGATTAAATGGTTAAGAAATTTAAAGATTCTTTTTTTCGTTAAAAATTAATCTTTTTTTAGTTAAAAAATCAACTATTTTGATAAAAATGTCTATTTTTCATTGAAAATTAGCTTTCTTGGTGAAAATTTTACTTTTCAGATCAAATAGTCGACGTTTTTCTGAAATCAATTTTTATTGTTACAAATTGGTCTATTCAGTCAAGGATGGAACTATTTTGTGACAAATTTATCTTTTTTTCGTTTAATTCTATTGGTTCTTAATTCTTTTGTTTTTGTTGAAACGCGATTTTTTTAAACCGTAAAGATTATTCAATTTTTGGTTTAAATTTCAACTTTTTTATAAACGTAATCTGTTTTTTAAGACTCAACTATGTTATTGAAAATTTGTCTATTTATGTAAAAAATTCTTCTTTTTTTTGAAAATTAATCCATATTTGGTGTAAGATTCAACTATTTCGTTAAAAATTCGTATTTTGTCCCTTAATTCAACTGGTTTGTAATTATTAAATTTGTAATTTGTTAAAAATTCTTGTTGTTTGGAAATTTAAACTTTTTTTACTTAAAATATTAACTATTACACGTCTTTTTGAGAATTCATTTTTTTTTTGGTTCAAAAACCAACTACTTGATCAAAATTTAAAAAACTTTGTAAAAAAGCTTTTTTTATAATTTAAATATTTAGTTCATAACTGAATTCTTGTTGAAAATTAAAGTTTTTTCTAAATTAAACTATTCTGAGGAAAAACTGAAATATTTTGTTAAAAATTAAACTATTTCTTTGAAAATGCATCTTTTCTTCTAAAATTTTTTTGTTTGCTAAAAATTCATTATGGTTAATGATTTTATTTGGTTAAAAATTCGCTGTTTAATTTGAATTCATCTGGTTTACAATTTTTGTTTCTAAAAATTACTTTCTTGAAACATAAATTTAACGATTCGTTTTTTCGTTAAAAATTAATCTTTTTTTAGTTAAAAAATCAACTATTTTGAAAAAAATGTATATTTTTTATTGTAAATTAAGTTTCTTGATAAAAATTTTACTTTTCAGCTCAAATAATCGACGTTTTTCTAAAAATTTCGAGTTTTTAATTTGCTTATTCGGGCAGAAAATCAATTTTCATTGTAACAAATTGGTCTATCAGTTAAGGATGAAACTATTTTGTTACAAATTTATCTTTTTTTTGTTTAATTCTATTAGTTGATGATTCTTTTTTTTTCGTTGAAACGCGATTTAATTTTCTTTTTTTTAAGATTCAACTATGTTATTGAAAATTTGTCCACTTATGTAAAAAATTTATCTTCTTTTTTTGTAAATTAATCTATATTTGGTGCAAGATTAAACTATTTTGTTAAAAATTCGTCCTTTGTCCCATAATTCAACTGGTTTGTAATAATTTTTTTGTTCGATTTTGTTTGTTTAACAAAACCTATTTGGTACAAAATTAAACTCGTGTTGAAAGCCTAATCATTTTCTTTAAAATTAAACAATTATGTTTAACGGTCACCTATGTTGCTCGAAATTTTAACAATTTATTTAAAAAATTGTCTTTTTGGATTTATAATTAATCCTTTACGATAGAAAACGCATCCTTCAAAATGTATTACAACAATTTTTAACCGGAACCTTAATTATGTGCAGTTTTATTCAATTACCATAATTGTGTTTTCCAAAAAATTTGAAAAGTCTATAAAATGGATAATAACTTGAAATTTTGTTTGCTCGCGTTGAAAGAAGGTTTTGTTAGTACGCGGTTTACGCTTGCAACACCTAAGTACTTGCACATAGGCTTAGAGGTAGACGATCGCGTTTACTATGCGGAGCGTTTCACTTGGAATCGTAAGTACAGAAGAGGGTTTGTATCGCGAAGGTCTATTGGAACTCTATTGCTTCTAAAACACCCCGCTTTATTCAGACTGTGACCTCAAGAATTGAACGGAGAGAAAAATTTGCATTCAAATAAAAAAATTCATCCAGTGTTGAGAACATGTATGTCGTAAATAAAATTTTTTTGCGCATAGTTGAAGGGTTGCAGTACAGAATTAGATAACTAAAATTTTGATAAAAAAATTATTTTAATGCATTAAAATGAATAATATAAATCAAATACACATTGAGGTAAAAACATTTTTTTGAAATCTTATTTTTGTATGCAAAACTCCTATTTTTTAGTTACTAAAAATTTCAGTTACAATTTTAATATTGTAATTTTTTTGACGGTTTAGTATTGATGTTTCTTGAATTTTTTTTGTCAAATATATTTTATTCCGAATAAAAATCCTCGTATCTTGGAAACAAGTTCTTATTTTTCTAATAAATTTAAAAAATCGTCTTTTAATCACTATCCAAAGCAGATTTCGAAAAGTCAGGAAATTTTAATCTCAAAATTTTTATTTGATTTTCTAGGAATTCAATTACTTTTTATATCAAAGTGTTATTACTTTACTTATTGACTTACTTTATTCAAAAGATAAATTTCATTTTTTAAATTCAAATTGAATTTTTTATCGCAATCCGCAGTCGAACCTGGTATAATTTTAGGTTTTCAGTTTCAGATTTTTATTTTCCACATTCATTTCATCAAACCTCAATAAATTTTTTTGATATAACTTTTTTTATCTTAATAGTTCTGTACTACCACCTATCAGTTATTACACAATTTTATTATATTTTGGGTAAATTTACTCATATTTTAGAAAGATAGGATATTTAAATATTAAAGAATTATTTCTTTTATCTATTTTAGATTGTTTGGAATTATTTTCAGAAATTTTTAATTTACGTGCTTATTAGAAAAGTTAACAATAAAAACAAAAATTAAATTTAAACAACTTTCTTAAATTTATATCAACTTAACTTAAAGTACAAAACAAGCAAGCGCGTCACGTGCGCGACTATTTCTTTGTTTGCAGAATATTTAAAAATAAAATATAAACTTAATATTAATACGAAATTTTCAAAAATTGATATCTTAACTTCAGAATTGATATATAATATTTTTATATGCAATAAAGCCATTGAATTTTTGATAAAAACTACCAATTTCTAGCGAAAAAAACTAGCATAACATACATTTGTTCAAAATTGTAACTTTAGTTTTTAAAGTGAAACGATTTTTATTTAAATTAACCGATTTCTGTTAAAAAAACGCCAGTATATCCTATCATTGATCAAACATTTTTAATATTTCTTCAAAATATGATTTTTATTTTAAATAACCAATTTCCGATGAAAAAGTTAACATAACCCAAAATTGTTCAAAAATGGTCAATCATTTTTGGAATTTATATCGATATTTCCGATAAAAACTGCTAGTTTAACCTACAGTAGTGTACAAATTTTTTTTACCTTTTTTTAAATTTAATGATTTATTACTAAGTATACCGATTTCCAGCATAAAACGTCAACTTAACCTAAAATTGTTAAAACTGGTGAATCTTCTTTGAAATGTCGTTAATATATTTTTTTTTTCAAAATACCATTTTTTGACAAAAACCACTGAAATCATGAAAAATCGTTAAAATATTTTAAATATAGTGCAAATTATAATCGGTTTTGTTTGAAATTGTCAAAATACAACGTTAAACGACATAACCTAAATTTGTGAGACTTATGAATCCTCTTTGAAATCTAATAAATTTCTTAATAAAAATTTCAATTTCTGACGAAAAATTTTAACGCAATCCGAATTGTTTAGGGTTGTAAATTTAATAATTTTCTAAAAAAATTATTATATTTAAGCGCAATGATTTTTTATTAATGATAAATTTTTTAGGTAAAACACACAAACATAACCTAAACTTGTTCTAAAAATTAAAAATACTCTGGGAACAAAAAAAAAGTTATCAAAAATACTAATAATTCCTAAAAAAAACTCTTGAAAGGAAAGCATAATAGAACATTGTACAGAAGTGTAAAATTGTTAAAAAATTATGAACCTTTTAAATCTAATTATTTTTGTTTGAAAATGTCATTTTCCCGTAAAAAACACTAAAAAACTCGAAAACCTTAAATTTTTGAAATATTTAAAATCTTTAAAATCTAATTTTTTTTTTAAATATCCATTTCCGTTGTGAAATGTTAACATAACCTAAAATTATTGAAAATTTTGAATCTTGATGCTGATTTTGGTAAAAAAATGCTTAATGATTTCATAATAAAATTCTTATTTAAAAACACTAATTTTCCGCAAAAATCATTAACACAAAAAATGTATGATACTTTAAATAATTTATTAGATAATTTAAATTTTGTAATTCAAGCGCGTAAAAGTATTTAAAAAGCACAATTTTTTTTACATTTTTATAATATTTTCTATAAATCTTTGAATATTATTAAATTTATTTTAAAAATTTAAGATATGAAGCAACTTCAAGAAATAAAAAACGCATCAGGTTTTTTAACAACAATGATAATGAGATAGAACAATTAGAAATGTAGGGCTTTTCAAAAAATCTTTTTTATTTTTTCCATTAAATTTTGAAAATATGAGATGACAATTTTCAGGAAAACCCCAACCTTTTATTTATTTTTTTATACTTTGAAAAAGTTTCTGTAAATACAAAAGCCATGCTATCAGTTTTATGCTGGCTAAGCCTTTTGTGAGGTCAAGGAAAAATTTTTTTATAATATTTTTTTTGTATATGCTATCATAAAAGGATATTTTGCGTGTATCGTAGAACTTTACTGAATTTTAAAAATTTTATTTAAATATTTCTTTTTGTTAATTTCAGTGTTTCCTAAAAATTTTTTAATTTAATTGTTCCAAAATAATTTAATTCAGTGTGAAGCGGTAGTTAACTGCACAAGACTTACTTCAAACCTAAAAATTTTCCGTTAAAAGTATCAGAAAATGCAGAGTTTTACAAGTCAAAATTCTTAACTTTATAACTGAATTTTTCAAAGAATTTCTTAAATTTATAAAAAATTTAGCCTCGTAAATCTTCTAAACAATCTTTTATAAAAGGCTTTCATTTTAAATCAATTTTTTTCAAAATCAGTTTTTTTTTATTGAAAACACTAAAAATATTTAATTAATCAATTTAAAATCCTTGAATTTAAAATTGTTCAATTTCGCTCGAATTTGTATCCCAAAAGTTTTAAACGCACCTGCGGAATTCGATCAAGGTATTACACTTGTTATATACTTGTTGCAGACTTTTCTGCCAGCACTGGCACCAAAATTTTGCATGAAGAATCTTAAACAGGTTTATTTTCGTATTAAGTTCAAAAAAAATTGTTTAAAAATCCTAAATCGCTTTCAAAGTATTGAATTATTCCGATTTCATTTTAGATTGGAATTTAAATTAATTCTTCCATTTTATAAAAAAGCAAAACTATTATATAAAAAAATAACAATTATTTTTAAATCTATTTAGAAATACAAGATCATAAATTTCAAAAAAAGATTGTAAGGTTTTCAGGGCAAACCAGTACAAACTGAACAATGGGAGACTTTCTCCCATGTTTTTTCTAGTTTTTTTATAGCAATTTTGAAAACGAGTTTAATAGTCAGCTTTTTTACTACTTCCTTGCTTTTTTTTAAATTTAATAATTAAAAAATGTGTTATTGATGTGGCGATATAAATTTTATTTCCTGACTGATTGTAATTAATTTTTCAAGGAATTAAATTAATTAAAATTTAAATTGAATGAATTAAAATGAATTAAAATGAATAGCTTTTCCTGTTCTTTACCTGTACCTTAGATTCGTCAAAATAAATTATTCATTGCTTTTTTTGTCTATGATAATTTATAAAAAATTACTTTACATTTTGCCAATTCTTTTGGCAGAAATTGCACCTCTTTGGTTAAAAATACAAATATTTTTAGCTGAAAGTTAATTATTTTTGGTTGAAAAATCTACTTTAATATTTTTATCAAGAATTCATCTGATTTGTTTATGAATAATATATTTTAGTTGAATATTTAAATATTTGGCTGATAATTGAACTACTTAGTTAAAAGATAAATTCCTTTGTGAAAAATTAATGTGCTTGGTTAAAAATATTACAAATTGTAAAAAATGTTTTAAAATTGTTTTGTCACAGAGTAACTTTTTTAAACTAACAATTGAACTATTCCATTTTTGGTTAAACATTTATATTTTTAGTTAAAATTAAACTATTTGTTTCACAATTAATTTATTTTATTAAAAATTAATCTGTTTTGGTCATTTGAGTTGAAAATTCATCTTTTTTCTTAAGAACTTTATTATTATACTTTTGGTGGAGAATTGATCTTTTTGAGGTATAAAATTCAAATATTTAGTTAAAAATAATTATTTTTGTTAAAAATCATATTTGCCTTTTACAAATTTTAAAATTTGGTGAAGATTTTTTTCTCTCAAATGACAAATCTTTTTTCATTAATTTTGTTTTGAAAATCAGTCTTTTTTATGGAAATAACAATTTAACTATTTTTGGTCAAAAGTTATTTTTTTTAGCTTGAAAAATTTACTATTATAGTTTTGTGTTAAGAATTAACCTGTCTTGATTTAAAATTGATATGGGAATGAATCTTATTTAGTAGAAAATTAATTTGTTGTTGTTGAAAATTTATCTTTTTTCCTGAAAATTGATCTATTTAGTTTTGGTATAATATTGATCTTTTTAGTTAAAAATTCAACTAACTGGGTAAAATTTGATTTTTTTAGGTGAAAATCGAACTCTGCTTGAAAATTCATGTAGTTTGTTTAAAAATTTTTCTTTTTTAAAAGAAAATTAACATTAACATTTTCGATAAAGATTTATATTTGCAGGTTAAAAGTTGGAAAAAATCGAAATATTTCCTCTCTTGACTGAATCTTTTTTTGTAGAAAGTTTGTTAAACATTTTTTTTAAATTATTCTTCTTTGCTAGAAATTTCATCTTTTTTGTTATAAATAAAATATAAACTATGGTTTAGTTGACATTTAATTATTACATTTTTCAATGAGAATGCATCTTTTTGGTTGAAAATTCAACTAATTGGTTAAAGATTGAAATTTTTCGTTACCACTTAATTTTTTGTTCGCGATTAGTCATTTCAGTTTTAAATTCATCTTTGTTTGAACATTGTTGCAAATTTTCTTTTTTTTTTTTGTTAACTGAAAACTTAATTACTTATTTTTTGGTCAAAAATAGGCAGGAAATTTATCTTTTTAGTTGAAAATTCACTTTAACTTTTCCATCTATTGTAGAAAATTGACCTTTGTCGATATAAATTTAATCTTTTTTGCTATAAAATTTTCTATAGAAAATAGAAAATTTAACAGTTTTATTTTTATTTTAAGAATTCCTTTTTTTGGTTGGAAAAAATATGTAGTTAAAAATTCGTCATTTTTTTATGGAAAATTCATCTTTTGTGTTGAATTAATATAATTGGTTGCAAATTCCTTTCTTTGTAGTTAAAAATTAATTTTTTAGCTGAATCCAAGTTTTCTTTAAAATTCATATTTACAGTTGAAAAATAAATAATTTTTTTCTTTGTTTAAAATTTATATTTCTACCTGAGAATTGAACTATTCTAGGTTTGGTTTGTGAATTTATATTTTTTAGTTTAAAAATGATGTATTTTATTGGAACTATATTTTTTTCGTAGAAAATTCACCTATAGGGTTTATAATTGAATTATTTTGTTGAGAATTCATTCTTTTTTGTTAAAAATTGATTGTTTTAATTAAAAATTTAATTCTTCTATTTTTGTTTAATGAAATCATTTATTTTGTAGAGCATTTATTTTTTCACAATTCAACTATTCTAATTTCCGCTGAAAGTTGATATTTTTTAGATGAAAATTCATGTACTGGGTTGAAAAAAGTCTTTTCCAGTATAAAATTATTCTTTTGAGTGAAAAATTCAACTATTTAAAATTTTTTTATTTATTATAAATTAATTTTATTATTTAAAAATTTATCTTTTAGCATATTCATCTTTTTTTTGAAAAAGGAACTTTCTTCGTACGAATTAAACTGTCTTCGAAAAAGATTTAGCTGTTTGGCGTGATACTTTATCTTTGAAAGTTAACAGTTCAACTATTTTGTTAAATAAGGCATCTTTTTTCGTACGAAATTCGTCATTTTGCATTGAAAATTCATCTTATTTAATAGTGGCATTTGTTGTCAAACAAAATATTTGCGTGTTAAAACTTATAATATTTTGTTTAAAAAATGATGTTTTTCATTAAAAAATAATTTTTAAAAAAATTCTTCATTTTTGATTGAAAATTCGTCTTTCTTACTTATAAATTATTTTTTTGTCTAAAATTTAACTGTCTTTGAAAAAGATCAGCCTTTTTATCTTTAAAGATTAACTATTTGGATTTTTGTGAGAGTCTAACCTTTTTTTTTCTCGAAAATTGGAACATTTTGTGGGAAACTCATCTTTGATAGTTAAAAATTCAACTATTTTCTTTAAATTCATTTTTTTTCGAAAATTAAACTGATTTATAAAGAAGATTCGTTCTTTTCGTTTAAAAATTCATTTTTTTTTTATTAGGGAGTCATCCTTCTTATTTTAAAATGGCCTTTTTTGTTGAAAATTGAACTCTCTGTGAAAAAAAAAGATTAAAAATTCAACTTTTTCTATTTTGTTTAAAGTTTATTCTATTTTCTCTGAAAATTCAAACATTTGTTTAAAAATTTATCTTTTTAAGTTCAATCTTCCACTAATTTGTTAAAAAAATTAATTTTTTTGTCAAAAATACGTAATTCGCATGAAAAATAATTTTCTTTTTGTAGCAGACATCTTTCCTATTTAGTAATTAAATTTTTTGTCGAAAATTCATTTTTACGAGTTAAGAAATCCACGATTTTGTTAAAAAATAATTTTCTTTTCAAAAATTAAACTGTTAAGAATAGAAAATTCGCCCTTTTGTACTGGGAATTCATTTTTTATCCAAAAATTATTAAAAAATTAAGTTTTATTTTTAAAATTCAACAGATTTCTAAAAAATTGACTTCCTAGCTTAAAAAATGTCAAAATAGTATTATTGTACTCTTTGCATTCTTTTTGGGTTGAAACATTTGTTTGAAAATTGATATTATTATTTTGTAAAATGCCATCTTTTTTCATAGAAAATTAAGTTGTTTTGTTAGACATTTATCTTGATTAAGTATTCAAATATTTTTTGGTTGAAAATTCAACTACTTCATTTAAAATTAATATTTTTAATGAAAAAGTTATCCTTTTTTAATGAAAATTAAACGTGTTTTGTTGAAATTTTGTATTTTTAGCTTGATAATTCATTTAGTATAGTATAAAATTAAACTATTTTGTTTAAAATCAAAATTTTTTGAAACACTATATTTTGGTGTTGAGAATTTATCTAAAATCTTTCTTGGTTAAAAATTTATCTATTTTTCTGAAAATACATCTTTTGGTAGAAATTCATATTTTGATAGAAATTTAATCTTTTTTGGTGGTTAAAAATGCAACTCTTTAGTAGTAAAAAATCAATAGGTTATATTGTTAAAAATTCATCTCCTTTGGTTAGATTAAATTGTTTTTTTTTAATTAAAAATATTAATATTGTAACGCATTTTGTTTACTAGTTCTACACCTTTAATTATTGTTCCCTTTTCTTTAATTAAAATTAACACTCATTTTATTTACCACTCAATGCGGTAAATAAAATTGCCCACATTAAAAGAAGTTAATTTACAAATTCTTGTGAAAATCCAAACATTACCTACAAAAATTCTACATTGAGCGTGACAACTTTATAAAATCCTTTGCAAATTCACTACGCTTCACTCAGTCATTTTTCAAAATTATATGAAATTTAGAAAAAATATTAAATGCACATAAAATTTTATTTACAGTGAAAGTTCGCCGAGTTAAATAGAAATAAAAAAAAACTTTTGATTGTATAATTTACTATCTAATTTTAAATAATGCATGAAATTTTTAAAGAAAAAATCACGCTGACTATTAATGTAAATATTTTATTGTTTTTTTATATTTATATTTATATTTTATTGCTACATTATCTGTAGATCATTTATGCGCAGAACTCGTTAATTTTCAAATAAAAAATGTTTATCAACTTGATTATCGAACCAATTTTTTCAAAAAAATATAACCACAGTTTAAAATTAATGATTAAAGACTTAAACAATTAAAAATAAAAAAAAGTTTAAAGCTCTACAATTTTTGTAGTAAAATGATTTTTTTTCTTTAATTTTATTTCTATGCATGGATTTTTACAGAGAGTTCACGAAATGCCGTTTCTAATTCCATACGAAAAGATTCTAAAGGATCTGGAATCGTAAATTAATTTTTTAGGTGTAATATTTGGCTAAATTTTTACTGGTCAGTTCTGTAATACGAATTTACTTTGTAGGCATTTTTTCTTTTTGCTAAAAACAGTTCTGATTTGAAATGGAACAGAAACTGTATAATCTTATAAATTCAACATTTATCCTCCTGATGAGGCATTATATGGTGCCCTAATTCAAGAATTTTCTTCTCTGAGGGATATGGGCAGACCTGCTGGCTGTGTAAGATTTATGTTTATTTAATTATTGTTTTTCTTTAGTGAAAAATAATAATAACTCCCACGGAAAGCACAATCTGTTTGCTTATGTTTTTCATTCAAATTAATTTTTTTTTTGCAGGAACATTTTTTCGATAAGGCTACCGGAAAAGGGTTTATCGAATTTAGATTATGGAACGCCCGCAAAAATTTGAGCCCCTCAAAAGAAAATGCGTTACGAAAAAGTAGGAGGTAATCGAAAAAGTCAGGAGAAGCGTAAAACTGTTACTTGTGAAAGAAATCCTTAATCAGAGGTAATATAAGATCAAAAGTTATATGAAATAACTTCATAATATTTCATTATTTATCAATTTTTCTAATAATATTGGGTTGTCAATCTTAGTCTTGTCAAGCTAAATACTTTCGATCGTGTTTAGCCATATTTAATAATTTTAATTTCTTTACATATAACTTGGATGCAGTTGACAATGCCTTGACCAGAAAAGAGACAAGCAATATCGAAGTGTTTAATGAAAACTTTCGAAAATAGACGACACAAGATTAATAGTGAAAATCCTACTATCTTCGACATTGCAGAGGTGAATTGGTAAATAACTTTAAAAAAAAAACTTTTCCTAGTAAAATATATTTAAAGTATATTTAGTTTCTTAGATGGTAAAGTGCTAATCAATTATTTAATAATATTATGTTTTTAAATATCATTTTAAGTTTGTTTTCTTTTTCAAAACAGGATTAAAGAAGAGTTTCAAATGATGTTAAATGCGAAAATAAACAGCAACTTTTTGTCAAAGTTAAATATACTCTAAAATGATTAATACCTACAGTCGTGAAAAAGAGCCAGACATGTTTCGTAAAGCAGCATTTATTGAAGATGGTGAGTATTTATTTTCTGTTAAAAATCGTATTCTTCTCTAGTGCAATAAAAAACTATTCTAACCTACGTTTCTTATATATCTATTTCCTCATTGTTTATTTAATTTATACACCTTCAACATTTCAGACAGCTGGAAAGCCTTAACCTTGTTAGCTGCTGTGTTTTCAACTCCCAACTTCACAAGAAAACAAAAAATCAGCGATACAGGAAAAGGAAAAAAAATATTATTTATTTCTACAATTTTATCATTTAAAAATTAATTCATGAATTATCTTATAATTATTCTTTTTACAGGCTAAAATTGTTCTACTACAGAAGATCCTTCTCAATCAAAAGAAATATTTCCTAATCCTGAATTGATTCGATATCTCCCGGTAAGAATCTTCACAAAATTCTAAAACCTTAACATATTTATATAATGATATTTTATTTCAAACTTCAAAACTATTAAAATAATGAAATTTCAATTTTTAAGGAAGGAACAAACATCACAAATTACGTAGAGCGATTTGCTGCAGAAAAAAGTGGAAATGTACAACCGTACGTAATATTTGTGAGGGGCCAACAAAAAAGACACCTATTTCGTACAAGGTGACAAAAACCCATAAAAATTGATTCAGACGCACGTCCCATTCTTGCATTTGAACTCCTTTTCAAGTGGCATTTTGTAACCAATGTAAAGTATGCGGATTCATTGTTCTTCTTGAAAACCTCTTGAAAATGAAGATGATAGAATCTTAGATGACTAATATAGTTTATAAGCCATTTATAAAAAAATGTTTGATCAATATTAATTTTAAGTTCACTAAATCAATAATAAATACTTTTATAAACGTGCGTTATTCATTTTAGACTTTTCTTATGGGTGTCTGCCGCATTTTAATTCGAATTAAAGTTTCAACCTCTTTTTAATCAAATTAAACATTGTGAAATCTGTCATTACAAAAAATCGAAATCATCGAAAAATCGATATCGCTGCAGAAAATGTTTAATTGTGAATAATGGGACTGATTTCATATTTGAAAATTTTGTTATTGACGTTGGAACTTTCATTTGGATTTTATGATAGCAATTTTCTTTTAGGATTATTTAAATCTCGTGATAAAGTAAGAAGGTACAAGTGCTACCAACTATCGGTCTATAATATACCTCTGTACTGATTATCAGTGACCGGATTCTAGCTATTTGAATCAGTGAGATTTCATAGACAATCAGTCACTTTTCACTGATTCATATTTAGAGAGTAATAAATAAACTTGGGTATATCACTGCTTGTCTTTAGTCGTCTCTGGTCGTCACTATGGTATTCGCTAGAGTAGTCTCAGTAGTCTTTCTAGAAGTCGGGCAGTACTTAGTAGCCTGACTAACAGAGGCTAACATGAATTCTCAGTGAATAGCCCCTCGGCGAAGGATCCGCTGGTGCTCCTGTTGGATGCATGACTACCTTCGCAAAGTGGCTGTCGTTTCGAGGCTCGTCTCCCGAGCACCATTAAAAGTCCACGGCTGCTACTGCTGTGTGGTCGGAGATTCGCTGGCACGTCACCAAAGAATACTTCAAGGAGGTATCGGCATCAACCAACTGCAGGGTCTACTAAAGTGCGTGCCATCAAGAAAAAAAGAGGTAAAAAGACAAGGGAAATCAAGAAAAGAGAAAAAAGCCTAGATACAAAAGGATCCCACGACTTTCCTTGAAAGACGAGAGCCCCGAGGATGAATTGGGTCACCCGATGCCCCTTACTCACCCTATGAGCAGGCTCCCACGGGGAAATAATTTTCCGGAAAATTAACATCTCGCCAAGCTCGCGGGCAGGTGTATCTTCACGCACGAGACGGTGGGGTCTCTGGAAAAAGTTAGAAAAAACAGACCTGGAAAAGAGAAGAGCCGGCAGGAGAATGAAGAATAGGAAACGGGTAAAAGATGAACGAATTGAAAAAAGGAGTTGAGGGTAAGAGAAACACGGAAAAGTGGAAGCGATGCGACGCAGGTTGAGGGGGTGGGAAAGAGAAGGAAGTCGTGGAATGGGAAGACAACGGGGGCCACACAGCGTTATAGGTAAGATCGATAGCTGATGTGATACCAACCCAACCCAACCGAACCCAGTACGACCCTCGGTTCATTCACCCCCGCGGCACATTCTCACCATTATCTGTTCCAAATGTCGTCAGCGGCGTCGTTTCGTTTACGGCGGAGGCCGTGGTTCTCTTCCTCTCTTTCCTCCCACTCCTCAGTCACATTTCTCCTCTCTTTCTCTCTTCCCCCTTTCCTCCTGCTCGACCCCGCTCGCGAGTAACGAACAACCTACAAACCCTTACACTGCCTTACCTCCTCTCCTCACCTCCCTTGTTTTTAAGGTTATGTGTTTGCGCGCATTACGACCCATTCCACGGGGTAGCGAGAGCACAAGCTACGCCGTTTTACGAATTCCTGATTCCGCCCTTCGCCCTCTTTGCAACCCCCAATCTCGGCTCGACCCAACATCCGCTTCGCTTTTCCATTCTCTCTCCTCCCTTGCCAGATTTTAGATACCTCTCAAAGTGCAGCAGGGGCTCTTCTCCTGCGAAAAGGGAATAAGGGATGGGGCATAAGGGATGGGAAACAAAGAGGGAAAGGAAAAGAAAAGAGAGGGTCTTCCAGGTTTTCAGCCGGGAAAATAGCTTGAGTCTTTCGCGGAAAAGTGGCCAGCCACTTCTCTCGATGCCATCCGCTTCGAGTGCGTCAAGAGGACTTTGAATTTGAGGCTTCTGCGACTGGCTTACGTGCCCCTCGCTCCCGAACAAATAATGGAATTCGCACCCCCAATATCGCGCCTATTAAATCAAGGCATTATACTCCCGTAACTAGCGTCGTGAAATCAGATATCTGGTCGAGAGAGGATTCATGAATAAATATCACCATTTCCACAGAAAGTGGCATTTTTCTTCTTCTTTTTACGTCCAAATATTAAAAATTGTGTAGGTGAGAGTGACGACCTTGGTTGCTTGGGTCGGGGGTGGTTAAATGATTTTTCTATTGTGTTTTACACGCACTCAAAAAAATTTCCTCTTGTGTTAAAAGGAAGACTTTTCACAAGAGTGAAAGTTTTACCACAAAATTTAAGGTTGAGAAGATTTTCATTTGTTATAAAAAAATCTTTTTGCATACAATACTGGGTATTCTAATATTAGGTCACACTCGGTCGTTAACATCAAAATCCTTTAGACTACACCAGTTCGTGGACTGCAAAGCATTGTTTAGATATCAGTTTGACTAAAATTAATTGATTTAGGCAAAATTAAGTAAAAAATCGTAATATAGCTTTGCTTTTAAGAAAGAAAATTCATTTATTCCATTATTGTTGGCAATTTGGAAAATATGCAATTAGAGATAACAAAGAGAGATATATGTCAGAGACCTTTCAGTGAGACTTTGAGTGATTTTAGGACTTCTCATGAAAATTTTTAATATTTGAATAAATTTGAAGGGATTTTAAAAAAGTGCAGAAATATTGAATGATTTTGAAGAAATTTCAAAGATTTTTAAAGAATCCAAAAACATTTATGATTTTAAAAGAGTTTTTATACGATTTTAAGACAGTTAAAGTTATTTTAAAGTATATCAAGCGAGTTACTAAAAAGTTATTTAAAAATATTTTAATCAATTTTAAGAGATTTCAAGGGATTTAAAAAAAGTCAAAGATTTTAAGGAGTCTCAAAAAATGGAAACGATTTTAAGAGATTTTAAATAATTTTTGTCAATTTTTAAATCTTTTTAATGATTTCAAATAAGTTGAAGGGAATTTAATTATATTCAAAGGAGCATAAGGATTTTCAAGAACTAAAATGTTTTTAAAAAATTACTTATCGGGATCTTAAAGTTTCTTTTTAAACAATTTAGAAATAATCCAAAAATAATTTAAAGAGATTTAAGGATTTACCAGAGATTTAAAGAAATCAAAGATTTTCAAGATTTTCTAGAGAAATTCTAAGCGCCCTAAGAAAATTTAAAAGGACTTTAAAAGATTTTCATTAATTTTAGTCAATTTAACAATAAATTAAATTATTTCAATGGAGTTTAAATTTTATACGATTTTTAGACAGTTTTAGTGATTTTCAAGAATGTGAAACGCACTATTGAAAAGTTATTTAAAAAGATTTGAATGAATTTAAAGAAATTTCAAGGGATGTTAAGTGATTCAAGTGATTTTAAGGAATTACTACAGGAAAATGACGGGATTTCAAAGTTTCTTTCAAAGGATTAATAAATAAATTCAAAAAGTTTAAGGATTTACAAGAGATTTTTACAGATTTTGAGACATCTTTAGTGATTTTAAGGAATTCGAAGCAAACTATTTAAAAGTTACTTAAAAAGATCTTAAGAAATTTTAAGAAATTGCAAGGGATTTAAAAAAAGTGAAAGATTTTAAAGATTTTCAAGAGGTTTTAAGAAGTCTGAAAAAAGGAAGAAACCTTAAGAGAGTTTAATTAATTTTAGTCAATTTTGAAATCTTTCTAATGATTTCAAAGAAGCTAAAGGGAGTTCAAAAAAATTCGGAGGAGTTTACAGGATTTTTAAGAACTCGAGTGATTTTAAGAAATTACTTAGCGGGATCCTCAATTTTCTGTTTAAAGAATTTAAAAATATACCAAGTATAATTAAAAAATATTTAAGGATTTCACAAGAGATTTTGTAAGATTTGACGACAGGTGTAGTGATTTTAAAGAATTTCAAGCTAGTTTTTGAAAAGTTATTTAAAAAGATGTTAATAAATGTTAAGAGATTGTAAGAGATTTAAAAAATTCAAAGATTTTCAAGTTTGTCGAGAGATTTTAAGGAGTCTAAAAAATTTTTAAAGACTTTCTAAGGTTTTAATTAATTTTAAGAGATTTCAAGGGATTTAAAAATAAGTCAAAGATTTTCAAGATTTTCAAGAGATTTTAACGAGTCTGAAAAAATAGAAACGATTTTAAGACATTTTAAATAATTTTTGTCAATTTTTAAATCTTTTTAATGATTTCAAATAAGTTGAAGGGAGTTCAAAAATATTCGTAGGAGCTTAAAGATTTTCAAGAACTCAAGTGATTTTAAAGAATTACTTGGCGGGATCTTGAAGTTCCTTTTTAAAAAATTTAGAAAAAATCAAAAAATAATTTAAAAAGGTTCAAGGATTTACAAAAGATTTTTAAAAGAATTTACGAAAGTTTTAATGTTTTTAAAGAATGTCAAGCGAGTTATTGAAAAGTTATTTAAAAAAATGTTAATAAATTTTAAGAGATTTCAAGAGATTTAAAAAAGTCAAATATTTTCAAGATTTTCGAGAGATTTTAAGGGGTCTAATAAAATTTAAAAGGACTTTCTAAGATTTTAATTATATTAGTGAATTTAACAATAATTTAAATTTTTTCAAAGGGGTTTAAATTTTATAAGATTTTGAGACAGCTTTAGTGATTTTAAAGAATGTTAAGCGAGGTACAGAAAAGTTACTTAAAAAGATTTTAATAAATTATAAGAGATTTCGAGGGATTTAAAAAAAAGTCAAAGATTTTAAGAATTTTCAAGAGATTTTAAGGATTTTGAAATAATAGAAACGATTTAAAGAGATTTTAATTAATTTTTGTCAATTTGGAAACCTTTAAATGATTTAAAAGAAATTGAAGGGAGTTCAAAAATATGCGGAGGAGCTTAAGCATTTTGAAGAACTCAAGTGATTTTAAAGAATTACTTGCCGGGATCTTAAAGTTTCTTTTTAAAAAATGAAAAAATAATCCAAATACAATTTGAAAAGATTTAAGGATTTACAAGAGATGAGAATGTCAAGCGAGTTATTGAAAAGTTTTTTAAAAAGATGCTAAAAAATTTAAAGAGATTTTAAGACATTCAAAAAAGTCAAAGATTTTAAGATTTTTAAGAGATTTTAAGGGACCTAATAAAAATTTAGAGATTTCAAAAGGTTTTAATTAATTTTAAGAGATTTCAGGGGATTTTTAAAAAAGTCAATGATTTTAAAGATTTTCAAAGATTTGAACGAACCTGAAAAAATGGAAACGATTTTAAGAGATTTTAATTAATTTTTGTCAATTTTGAAATCTTTTTAATGATTTCAAAGAAGTTAATGGGAATTTAAAAATATTCCGAGGAGTTTCAGGATTTTTACAAACTCAAGTGGTTTTAAGGAATTACTTGGCAAGATCTCAAAGTTTCTTTTTAAAGAATTTAGAAATAATAAAAAAATAATTCAAAGAGGTTTAAGGATTTATCAGAGATTTAAAGAAATTAAAGATTTTCGAGAGATTTTAAGTGGCCTAATAAAATTTAAAAGGACTTTTAAAGATTTTAATTATTTTAGTCATTTTAACAATAATTGAAATTATTTTAAAGAAGTTTAAATTTTATAAGATTTTACGACAGCTTAAATGATTTTAAAGAATGTAAAGCGAGTTATTAATAAGTTATTTAAAAAGATGTTAATAAATTTTAAGAGATTTCAAGAGATTTAAAAAAGTCAAAGATTTTCAAGATTTTCGAGAGATTTTAGGGGGCCTAAGAAAATTTAAAGGACTTGAAAAGAATTTAATTAATTCTAGTCAATTCAACAATAATTTAAATTATTTAAAAGGAGTTTAAATTTTATGAGATTTTAAGAACGTTTTACTGATGTTGATGAAAGTCACGCGAGTTACTGAAAAGTCGTTTAAAAAGATTTGAATGAATTTAAAGAGATTTCAAGGAATGTTAAGTAATTCAAGTGATTTGAAGGAATTACTACAGGAAAATGACAAGATTTCAAAGTTTCCTTTTAAGGAATTTAGAAATAAATTCAAAAAGATTTAAGGATTTACAAGAGATTTTTAAAGATTTTGAGACAGGTTTAGTGATTTTAAAGAATGTGGAGCGCGCTATTGAAAAGTTACTTAAAAAGATTTTAATAAATTTTAAGGGACTTCAAGAGTTTAAAAAAAAGTCAAAGATTTTAAGGGTTTTCATGAGATTTTAAGGAGACTGAAAAAAATTTAAAGGATTTTAAGAGATTTTAATTAATTTTAGTCAATTTCGAAATCTTTTTAATGATTTCAAAGAAGTTGAAGGGAGTTCAAAAAAATTCGGAAGAGTTCCAGGATTTTCAAGAACTCAAGTGATTTTAAGGAATTACTTGGCGGGATCTTAAAGTTTTTTAAAAAGAATTTAGCAATAATCAAAATACACTTAAAAAATATTTAAGAATTTACAGTAGATTTTATAAAATTTTACAACAATTATAGTGATTATAATCACTTTTAATTTTACGTGAAGAATTATATCTCAAAAAACTATAGGATTTTAGACTTTTTCGATTTGGTTCTTTGATGTTCTAAATTTTTTTTAATTTTACGTAAAGTATTGTAAAAGGAAGTAAACATTGTTTTAAAAAAATACAGATCTTTTAAAAGGTGAATTTTAGAAAACTGTACTTAAAATTATGTTTTAAATGCTGGTAGTTTATTTTAGGAATTTATAAATTTAAACATAAAATATGAATTTTTACAAGAAATACTTGTAGATGTCGCAGCAGCGCTTTGAATTGTACTTTGCTGTCAATTTTTTTAGGACATTAAGTATATAAGTTTCTGCAAGAAACTACCATTTTTTTAATTATTACACTTTTACCAAGAAATTTTGCTATTAAAATAAATTACAGATGAAGCAGCAATTTGAAATTTCCATTATGCAAAATTTCTTTACAGTAAAATTTTTCCTAGATATTCACATTTACCCAAATTATTTCAAATCAGAGATGTTAATTATTTTTTAAAATAATTTTATGTAAACTAATTTAGACATAGAAATGAATTCTAATTTTTTTTAACTGATTTAAAAGTGTGGGTAAGTTTATTTGGCATGATATTACCATACAATGATACAGTCATCACTGTTTTATTAATAATAAAAACGATTCTCTTTATCTTTATAAAAATCTCAAACTTAATAAAAATCCAAAATTTTGAAGTTTTTAAAACTTTTCAAAGGTTTCAAGAAATAAAAAGAATTTATTAAGATTGGTGTAAAAATTTAATATGTTTTTTTTTATATTTGAAAAAATAAAAAAGATTTTTAAAAATGAATTTCTAATAATAAATAACAACTAAATAATTATTAATATAAAAGCATTCGAGAAAGTACAATATATTTAGAATTTTTTAAAGGATTTCAAAATAATTTGAAAATTAGAAGGATTTTATATAATTTAAAACAAAATGTAAATTTTTAAAGATTTCGAACAAAACATTTAAAAGTTTAAAAGCATTTTGAAATATTTTAAAATAATATTGAAACTTTCTCAAAAATAAATAGAAGCACTATCACTGATTTTTTAATGAAAAATTAATTTTAAAAGAAAATTTGAAGGCATTTTTAACATTTCAAAAAAAACTGTAGGGTTTTAAGGCAATTTTTTTAATCTTCCAGGATTTTTGTTCATTAGATTCCTGAAAAATTGTTTAATATATTTTTTTTAATCAAAAGAGAATATTTAAAAATATTTCAAAACAAATTTTGTATGAAAGTTCTACTTTTAGTGTTTTATTTGTAGTTACGTTTTTATAAATTTAAATGAAAAAATTATATTTGTCAAGAATTTGAATATTTTAATTTCAATAATCTTGTTCAATTCATATTAGTAGAGAGAAAATTGTTCCTTTTCGGCCTAGGTTGACAAATATTAAAAAAGTTGCAATTATATAAATTTAAATGAAATATATGATGTCCAATCGATTGCTGTACGAAAATTCAAACGTAACTTTTTTTATTTAATAACGGTTATTCCGTTATAACATTCCTTTAAAGTTTAAAAAATAAGCTTTTTCGCAATATCGATCATGCTTATTATTAAATATAAAATCATTTAATTGCAATATTCTCATTGAAAAATATAAAAAAATTACAAAATTCTTCCCAAAAATAAAAAAGTTGTACTGTTTTTTATTTTTGGTTGTAAATTATTGAATTAATTTGTAGAATCCTGTAAATATGGTTGTAGTTTTTTTACTTTTTTGTGAAAAGTTTCCACCCTATTGGAATTATTTTTTTTTAATTTTTTGAAAATAATAAGTATTTGTTTTTACAGATGAAAAACTTTATATTTTGTTTAGAGCCTAAGATGCAGAAATTTATGTATTCTTCAAAATTTCTCAATTTTATTGAAATTTGTTTTCTTTCTGAGTTTGAAAATTCATCTCCTTTAATAGAAATATCATCTTTATCTATTTAAAATACAACTGTCTAGTCAAAAATTATTCTGTTTGGGTTAAAAAAGAACTTTATTTTTAATAAATCAGATTTTCGGGTTAAAAATTTAATTTTTTTGTAGATAGACCGTGAAATTGGCTCAAAAATTCAGCTATTTAAAATAAATCTTGAGTCACTTGTAAAAAAAAATGTATTGAATGATTTATTATTCAATTAAAAAATTCTTTTCTTTGATTAAAATTTTAACTATTTTGTGAAAAATTCATTTAATTGTTTGTTGAAAAATAATGTTGTTAACTGAAAATCTTACTATTCTATTTTTGGTTCAAAAACTAATCTTTTGTAGTTAAAAATTATATTTTCTGGTTAAAAGCTCATTCATTTTGTTACAAATTCAAGCTTTTTGGTGGAAATTTAATTTTCATACTTGAAAATTTCACAATTTTTAGGAAAATTTATGTATTTTTTGTTATTGTCAAATTCTACTGCTTTTTAATAAACTTAAAATCTTGTTTGGTTTAAATATCAACAATTACATTTTTTGTTGAAAATTTATCATTTTATTTTTAAAAATCAACTGTTTTGCTGGAAGTTGAACTACTATCTTAAAATTCGTTTTTTGATGGGAGATTTATAGTTACAGTTAAAAATTCATCTCATTTTTTGAAAATTAAAATACTTTATTAAAAGTTTGTGTTTAATAATTTTTTGAACTGTAAACTCAACTTTTTGTTTTTTTTCATTGGGCAATTCAACAATTTGGTATAATATTAAACCCCTTTGTAAAAAATTAGTTTTTATTATTGCAAATTAGTTTTGTTAATAAAAACTTAACTAAAAATTCTACTGTTCCATTTTCGGTTGAAAATCTATCTTTTTAATTGACCTTTTACCTTCTTGCTAAAAATTCATTTATTTTGTTGAAAATTTATTCACTTTGGTAAAAAAACTAAATTTTTCAAAGAAAATTTAGCAATACAATTTTTGTTCAAAAATTAATGTTTTTTAATTAAAGAATTCAACCATATGGTTCAAAATTCGTCTTTTTAGGTAGAAAGCTAATCTTCCTATTTGGAGAGTTATCTATTCAGTTATAATTTTATTTTTTTGTTGAAAATTCGTCTTCGGGTAAAAAAAAGCACTTTCCTGATCAATAATGCTAACTATTTTGTTAATAATTTATGTATTTTGTTAGAAATTCGTATTTTTCAGCAGAAAATTTATAGTTTTATTTGAAAACCTAATTATTTGCTTAAAAATTAAACTTTTCTTGAAAATGAATCTTTCTGGTTCAATTCAGCTGTCTGGGATTAAAAAAAAAAAATTTCTTGGTAAAAATATCCACCATTACATTTTTGGTTCAAAATTCAATTACCTAGTTAAAACTTGAACTCCATTGTTAAAAATCAATTATTTGTTTAGAATTTGGAACTATTTTGTTAATTATTCATTTAATTTGTGAAATTAATTTTCTTAGAATACAAATTAACTATTCAATTTTTGTGTTAAAAGTGTATCTTTTTGTTTAAAAATTCAACTATTTGGTTCAAAATTAATTCATATTGTTTACTTTTTGTGACTACAATTTTTCTATTAAAGACCTGGTTAGAGTCTTACTTTCCTTCTGGTTAATTTGCAAAACTTGCAGCGTCACTAGAGGGAAATTTTCTGAAATTACATAATTTGTACGTCGGCTTACCAAGCTCGACATTTTCTACTTAAAATTTTCCCTAAATTCAGTTTCACAAAACTGGCTACACTTTCTTCGACTAATTAAGTTTCTGAGTGTGTCTGACTAATACAGACTTTTCTACTGATATTTCCCCGAAATTCTCTACTTCCTAGTTTTGTGTGTTTCCTGAATCCTTCTTTTGTTATCTCTCTTCGTCGTTACTGGCTTACCTTTCCAAGTAAAAAGCACCTAATTAAATTAAAAATTTAAGAGATACGAGTTTTATTAGTAAAAATAAGATTCATAACTTTTAAAAGTTGTTTCAAATTCCAAATATTCGCATACATTATTTTGAATTTTTCCAACAATACTGTACAATGTACATTAGGTTGATTTTTATTTATGATTGGTTTAATTTCTTTTAGAATTTCTCAGTAATTTTTAAACCAATTTCGAATTGTTTAAGCATTTTTAATTTTTTGCAAACATTTTTTTTCAAGTCAGTCGCGAAATGAATAATAATTTATCTCACCAAATTTTTTAAGATTTGAATAGTTTTATGTACTATTTTGTTTCCCAAAAATATTTGTAACTTTTTAAACAAATTTTAATTCTTTAGCAAAAATTCAGTTTCTCAAATTTAATGTAACGTAAATATAATCAAGAAATTATTTAAACTAATTATGTAATTATTATAATTGAGTAAAGAACTCATATTTTCTAAAAAATATCTTTATTTCGAAACTTACCTGAAAAATTTAAATTTTTACCTATGAAGTTTTCCATGGGGACCCATAAAAATGGCATAGTCATTTCGTAAAACCGATAAGGTACAAGCGATTCCAGATTTGCAAAGAACATTTTGAAATAAGTTGAAGAAAAAAAATATGTAGAAATAAAAAAGATCTCAGTATTTTGGTTTAAACAATTTTAGGTTTGTAAATTTTGAGATTAAATTACAAAATTTTCTTAAATTTTTTTGTGAGTCAATTCGAAAAATACTTCGTTTTAAAAAAACCTTCTTTTAATTTTTAAAAATTCGAAGATAATATTCGGATCATTGTAATAAATAAAAAAATTGATTAAACTCTAAAATACGTATTCCACTAATCCAAAATTTAAATCATATCTCTGATCCCCAAACTGCCTATTAAATAATAAATTTGACCACAAATCTCTCAAAATAAATTTAAAAAAAAACTCTCCAATCAGCTATCTTGAAATGAAATCCAAAAATAAAGACACTCTCATACTCTCCATTAAATTCTTCTTCCCAGAAAAGATCTTCTCACTTTATTAGATCAATTTCAATTTTAATATTTCACAAGCCCAATTTTTTAATTATATCCAATTAGGCCTAAACTAAAATTGGACAGTAAGCGTTCTGTTACTCAGTTGAAACTGGTGGGCTTATCGCGCCACTTCTGTTTGACGGGAACCCGCAAGCCGTTCAATTTAGGTCGACAAGCCATCCGAACCGAGAAACGAGGCTTAATTCGCAACTCGGAGGCGGAAGTTGGGGTGGGTCGGGGATGGAATTCCGGTGCCGGGCGGGAGAGGGGTGGGGTGGAGGGATTTCCCCAATGTTACAGACGACAAACAGAACGATGATGCGGGATGGAGTGCCGATCGGAACTGTCAGGATATTATTGTCTTGCGTTTTAATGGAACTTCTACTTGCACAAGATGCGATGTCCTAAATTAAATTTTCAATCTGGATATATCCAGTAAAATATGACGTAAAACCGATTGGGTGGTTAAAAAAAGAGTCAACTCTTTTTTGTTTAATTTTAATCTTTTTTGTTTTAAATTTAACTGTTTTGCTAAAATTCGTTCTATTGGGTGGAAAATTCATCTTTCACGATAGAAAAGTCTTCTAGGAAAATAATTTTTCTGGCTTAAAAATGCATCTCTTTTCTGTTTAATTGTAATCTTTCTTGTTCCATAATTGAACTATTTTGTTAAAAAATCGCCCTGTTAGATCAAATTATTGTGAAATATTTTTAAAACTTTTAAACGTCTTTTACGATTATTCGAATTCTTCCTAAATCCTGCAAAATAAATAATATTTTCTCAATTCTTCTAAATTCATTTTTTGACATTTTTGGAACTCTGATTAAATCTTATAAAATATTCTATGAAAATTAGTTTTTCAAAATAAAAAGTCAGTTTCTATTTTCATAATAATCAGAATAAGATTTTAAACTTTATTTTTAAAGCCTTTCCTAATTCCTAAAAAGATTTTTATTTTTTTTTTAAATCTGCAACATCTAAATTTGGTTTTAAACCAGTTCGTGGGCTATTTGCATCGAAATTCAGCACAAATAACCGGATTTTTTTGGGATACGTAGACACTTTATTTAAATTACTTTAAATAATTTCAAAATTTAAAATAGTTGTAATAATTGTGCAATTTTAAAATAAAAAAATTAAAATTGTAGCGTTCAAAGATTACTTTTCTGTTTTCTACATTTGATTTATAATTACTGATTTTAAAGGAAATATAAAATATTTCTAAATACTAAAAGAATATTTTTAATTTAATTAATTTGAAGTTATTTTAAAATTGAAAATAGATTTTAAAGTTTCAATTAGACGTTTACATTTTTTTAACTAATGAGACTATCTAATTAAAACAGTTTAATTTTTAACTTTAAAATTTGGAAATTCTAAAATTGTGAACTGATTCCGAATTGTATTGTAAAATCGATTATTATACACTTGTTAATCTTCAATGTATGGTTCACTTTTAAAAATCATTTCAATTTGCATTTAGATTGTATCAACTAAAAAGTTATCCTTTATCCAAAATTGTCGATTTCCAACACTAGTAATTTTTTATTTTGTCGTCTTTAAACCTGCTGTTCAAAATTTTTTTAATGAAAAATATACGCTTAAAAATTAAAATCAAAAATCAAAAATTTGTGAGTGAAAGATATTTTAAAAAATTAGAGTGTGTGTTCTATTTATTTTTATTTTGGATTGTGGAATCGAAGAAAAAAAATCATATGAAATCATATGGAATCGAACCCATTTCAAATCAGGATTGAAGTCACAGAACCTCTCGGGGGAAAAATCTTTTGTTTTTTAGAGAAAATCAGGCGGTACGTATTTTTTCGATTTGTTGAAAAAAGTGTTCTCAAAGTTATGCGTATTTGAAATTTTGGCTTTTTTCAAAAAAGCTCCGTTTTTTTCTTTAAATTTAGAAAACTGTTGACCTAATTTTAATATTTAATATTTCTATTAACTTTCCAGTAGACTTTATCGATTTCTTTTGAAATCCGCGAGAAAATTTATAAGTTAGAATTTAAAAAGTGGCGACGGTTTTTTGAAGAATACTAAAAGTTGATTTTCCCAAAAAACTAAACTTATATTTTTTGAAAATTTTTGCTGGATTTGTACTATCATTAGAAAAATTTCTTGTAAGTTTTATCAGGACTGAATAAATTTTGTAGCCAGGAGAATTTTTTTTTATAAAATCGAATTTAAGAATTTTTTTAATTCTACTGCTTTTTAATGAAATTTATTGAGATTAAAATTTTGTTTTGTTTAAATATCAACAATTACATCTTTTCTGGGAAATTCATCTTTTCAGTTTGAAAATTAAATCTTTTAAAAAAATGCATAAATTAATTGAAAGAGACAAAGAAAGAACTATATGTATAGAAGAATTAAAAATGTGAGGAAAATATCTAATAAAATTATTATATCTTTATTAAGTGAAATTTTCATTTCTGTAATGATAAAATCTGATAAATAATTTAGTAAAAATGCTGTTTACTTTTTAATGATATCTTGAATCGTTTCCGAAAAAAAATCAATATGAAACTGCAGTTGCAGCAGAGTAGCCAATTTTTTTAACTGAACAAAAATATTATTAACTATAATATAAATTTTTTTTGGTTCATAGTTTCAAAATCAGGAAAAACTTTTCGTTTAAAACTTTAATTTATTCCTGGAGTTTTACCCATTATTATGAATCTAAATTTACACAGACATTAAACTATCATAGAATCATAGAAAAAAATTAGGAAATACATTTTTGAATTTCAATTTTTCATTTGCATATAAAAATTTTTAAAAAACAAGTTGAAGGACTAGAATAAAATAGGTAATTTCTGTAAAAGGTGAATTATTTTTTTTATTAAGAAATTTTTTTTTATAAATATTAAATTTTTTTCTCGGAAAGGGTACAAGATATCATAAATAAGTGAACAAATGTTTTGTGAAACTTTTTGCACTGTGCAAATTATTTTGTTAACATTTTTTCGTAGATATTGTTCTAAGCTAGAAAAATATAAAAATTCGAATTTATGAAAAAAATATTCTCCTGGATACAAAAGTTATTTAGCCCTGATAAAACTCACAAGATATTTTTCTTATGATAGTATAAATTAAACAAAAAATTGACAAAAAATATAAGTGCGGGTTTTTTGATAAAATCAATTTTTAGTATTTTAAGAAAAACAGTCTTCTGCAGAAAGAAATATTAAATATGTTAATCAGGTTTAAAGTTATATAATTTTGAAGAAAAAATTGGGGGTTTTATAAAAAACGAAGCCAAAAATTATAAAACGCATAACTTCGTTAAATTTTTTTTTACAAAGCGCAAAAATACGTATTGCCTAATTTCCTCTAAAATTCAACCCATTTTATCATGAGAGATTATGCGACTTCAATTCAATAAATTTAATTGAATAAATTGATTTCAATAAATTTAAATTTAGAAGAATTTAAGATTTTCCAACAAAAAAGAATAAAAAAGAATAATAATTGATTTAACAATATGATTGGAAGTCAGTTCACAATTTTAGAATTTCCAAATTTTTAAGTTAAAAATTACACTGTTTTATTTGAATATTTTTATTAGTTAAAGAAAGGTAAACGCCCAAATAAAACTTTATAATCTATTTTAAATTTTAAAATAGCTTCAAAATCATTATTTACAAAATATTCTTTAAGCCTAAAATAAGAAATTTTGAAAATTCGTAAATAGGAAAAATAACAATTGCTTAAAATTTAGAAATATTTGATTGCTCATGTAGAATTAGTAATTATAAATCAAATATTGAAAACAAAAAACTAAACTTTGCGCGTTAAAAATTTAATTCTTCTATTTAAAAAATTTAATTTACCAGTAAAATGGTTCAACTATGATTAACAATAAATACTGCACACCTATAATTCCCACAAAAAATTCGAGTAAGTTGAAGACAAATTAAGAAGGTCGAAAAAGATTTACAAATAATTTAGAGTTTGAAATAATTTTAAATAATTTATATAAATTATCTACCCGGATAAATCAGGCTATTCGTGCCGAATTTCGATGCAAGTAACCCACGAATAGTAAGGTTTGCAGATTAAAAAAAAAATAGAATCTTTTTAAGAATTAGGAGAAGCTTCAAGAAGAATAAAAAACATTTTCTTTTAATTCCTATGAAAATTAAGAATTAATTTTTATTTAGAAAATTTAATTTTCCAAAGATATTTTTAAAGATTGAAGAACAGTTACAAAATTATCACAAATGAATCTGGAAGATTTTAAAGAAATATTTTTTATTTTGCATAATTTAAAAAAAAATATTAGGAAGGATTCGAATCATTGTAAAATATATTTAGAAGTTCCAAAAGAATTTCAAAATAATTTAAAATTTGAATAAATGTAAAGCAAGTAGACTTTTTAAGATTTTTAAATAAAAATTTGAAGTTTTTTTGTGGATTTTTAAATTTAATCGTTCAGTTTTTAATATTCCCAGCTTAAAATTGCTTTAAATGATTTAAAGCTCAGTTTTCACTACTCCAAAGAGAAATATTTTTTATTTCATTAACCGTAAAAATTGTTTGCGAACCAGGAGAAAACCGGGAAATGACCGGGAATTTTTTCATTTGATTAAAACGACAATAGTTGAACTCTTCGCAAAATAGATAAATTTTTAAGCCTAAAAGAAGACATTTTTTCAAAAGCACAGTTATATTTTAAGGAAAAAAATTTTATTTTTTAAGAAGAAAGATGACATTTCCATGAAATACGAATTTTATATTGAAAAGGACGAATTTTTCCAAAAAACAGTTAATTTTTCAACAACAAAATTTAAACCCAAAAGAGCTGCATTTTCAAACCAAGAAGATGATTTTCTAAGAAGAATGTTGTACCATGTAAATCAAATGATCAAATCTTCTAACAAAAAATATTTAAATTTAACCAAAAACCGTTTATTTTCCCAACATGACGAATTTTTTAGAAGACAGCTGGGACATGACTTTTCTACTTAAAGACGAATTTTCAAACATTAGAATTTAAAGAAAACAATTTTTTTTTAATTAATTAAATTTTCAACCCAAAAGATGAATTTTCAACTAAGATATGAATTTTTCCCCAAATAGTAAAATTTTTAACTTATAAAGTATACATTTTCAACCAAAAATGGAATAGTCGAATTTTCAGTTTAAAACTTTATTTAAAAAAAAATGTCAAGAAAAAAATCAAATAAAAAATTGATTTTCTAATGACATAAAGCAACTTCAAGTTATAAAAAAGAAATCAGTTTTTCATTAAAAATTGTAGCGAGTCCAAAAAATGATACACTACCGTCGGAAATTATGAGATCGATTGACACAAGCACTATTAAAAATGACTGCTGGCTTTGAACGACGATAACTCAGAGAAAAAAAATGATAGAGCATTTTTAAAAAAACAGCTGGAAAGCTAATAAAATTCCACATCTAATAATGTTAAACAGATTTTTTTTATCTGCTGAAAAGAATACAGCACGTGATAAGTTTTTTAAAAATTCTAGATTTTCTAAAATTTTGTACCTGTACTTCAACTTTTAGCATGTCCTAACAAAATTGTTGCAAAAGTCTGAAAATTATACGACATAGAGCCTAAAATTTTATCTCTAATTTAAGCCAAAAAAACTTAAAAAATCTTTATCGAATCCCGAGATACTATTAAAAATGTTTAATCGTATCTGAGTTGAGTTTTAGTCGACGATGACGGTTCTCGGCCGGTCTCTGCTGCTCGCCTCCTTCGTCGAGGCTGGACCGAATAGACTACGCACAAAGGTGGTCCTTGATTGGGGCTCCATTATACTTTTGATTCTGCTCATCAGTAATTTTTATTTCAAATTATTGTAAATTTTTTAAATTATTCATTGTTTTTTTTTAAATTAATTACAATTATTTCAATTCAGAAATATCCCCATATTACAGAATAAAAAAATTATGAACAGTTTTTTAATTTTTAAAAATTTTTATCAACTAGCGTATTAATAAAAATGAAGATATATTGTTACGAGAGTAAACTATTTTTCAAACGAATTAAGCAGCTAAATTTTAAATAAATTATTTGTATGAAAAACACTCAAAAATATTAAATGTGAAAAATAATGAAATTATTATTATATATTATTGTAACTTCAATTTCCAATAAATGTTTTACAATTTTTCTTTATGGATTACTATATATAAATTCGTTTTCTTGCACCTATCCATCGTAAATTTTCACGATTATTTGGTACTCCAACTTTTTCGGCAATATAATTTTCATTACACCTACGCACTATTTTATATTTAATTTATTTTGGAAATTCCATTATTATTCACTTTTAATATTGTTGAGTTTTTTTCATATCAGTAATTTATAAAGTAATTTATTTATAATCCAGCTGCTTAATTCGTTTGAAAAATAGTTTACTCTCGTAACAATAAATCTACAATTTTTATTAATATTCTAGTTGATAAAAATTTTAAGAAATAAAAAAACTGTTGATCATTTTTTTATTCTTTAATATGGGGATAATTCTGAATTGAAATAATTGTAAATGACGATGGTCGTGGGGGCTAAAGCGCAGGCTTTGGACCCACTCTGTCGGCTTGCAGGTATGATTCCCGCCTCGCACTCTGGAAGAGCCTCGGTGGCCCATGCTGTGAACGCTAGCCTAGCAAGGGAGTTGTTCATCTCCGGAGAGTCGTGGGGCCGGTGCCTCTAGAGAAAAAGGTTATCTAAGTACTTTAGGCTGTTACTCTTGGTGGTTCGGAACCCACCTTAAACTGTAGGTCCCCCTCCCACCACCAAGTGCGTGTGTGGGAGGTGTGTTAAGGAATAGGAAGAAGGTGAAAGAAAAATGTAAACCCTTAGGGGACACATTAGAAGCTT
>JAAAKG020145254.1:0-10930 GCA_010014905.2 Druon quercuslanigerum | reverse complement strand
ATTTACTTCAGGAATTGCACTGACCTCTTGGAAAACTTTGTTAATTTCAAATAACCTCTAACTGACGTTGAACGTTATACTTGACCTAAGATTTGGGTACGTACCTGAACGTAGAATTTTCCGCTCTATCGATTGCAGATGTAAAAAAGGGGGTTTCTATTTTAAAAAAAGTTGACCTTCAAAAAGCCCTGAAGGTCAACTTCAAGATCAAAATGAAGGTCACCATTGAATTCCTGCCTGGAATTTACTTCAGGAATGACCTGCACTTTTTTCAAAAATATTTTACCTGAGGAAATATTCAACCGTCCCGGGACTTTTTAGACACCCTGTATATATTCTTAAATTTATATAGAATTTTCATAAATAAATTAGGCATTATTATGAACAAATAGAGATTGCTAAAAAAAGTCCTAATTTTTTTCATATTTTTTGTGGATTAATATTCCTAAGACATTCCAGAATATATTGTGAAAATTTCAAAGACGAGAAATGAATATTATTTTTATTCAAAACTTTTACTCGGGTGAACACGGAGCATTTAATAATTCAAATTTTTTCACAGGCTTAAGATGGTTACTGCCCAATATGTCGAACGCATTTTTGGTTAGTGTTGGATTTTTATACTTTTTTGAATTGTTTGCACGGGGCTGCCCCAGTATATATCATCATTCACGGACAAATTTTTATAATGAAATCAAGTGATCTGATGAGAGCAGTGTGGCCCCAACATATTGGACAAAGCCTGGTGTTTTTACCCAATGATTGCCGGACTGGGTTGCAGTCAAGTGCACGATGCGGACCTACAGCTTAAGGTGCGTTCCGAACCACCAGCACCTCGGTAAAGGTACATAGAAAAATGTCCAGAGGTACCAGCTCAGAGATCGAACCTTGGACCTTTGAGGTGACGTCCGAGCGTCTAACTAACTGAGTCATTAAGCCATTAAAAATAAAAAAAAACATTAAACCATTAAGCTATTTCCCTTTCGAAGTAGGCGTGACTCACTCGGTGGGGAAGGTAATAATGTGAGAAAGGGGTTATAGAATTTTCAGATTAATCTAGAATTTTCGTGTTATTTATTAAAATAACACGTTCGTTCCGCAGCATTGCTCCGACCCAGGTTGCTGATCAATCTCTCTAGCAGTCACCCCAAGTGAAGATCGTCATAAAGCCGTCATGTAAGGTTCCCCAATTAGTTCTATTAGTATCCTACGTCTTTTCTTTCAGGCATCATTTGCTCTACTGAATCTTTTTATTAACTATTTGCCCTATTTGTTCTCGTGATTCTGCGGCTTCTTATGTCCCTTCTAATTAGGGTCTCGTTCACATATTCTAACCATTCTTTCCGCGGTCTGCCTCTGGGCACGCTTCCATTTACTTTACCTTGAAATACTTGTTTCGTTAGTCATCCATCCTTCATTCTCTCAACATGCCCGAACCATCTGAGCCGATTTCTTTCCCATGTGTCAACTAATATCTGTTCTGCACCAAATTCTTTGAGAATTATCTCGTTACTCACTTTGTCCTTTAGAGTTTCTCGCATATTATGCGCAAGAATCTCATATCAGTCGCGTTAATTTTACTCTTATCTTTTTTAGTTGTTGAATAATGGGTTTTAACTGGATCCGTTACACGCTTCAAGCGAGCGTGCTACCGCGTAGCACTTCAGCACTTCAAAAAAGTAAAACACTTTTCAACTATTTACTTTCATAAAAATGATTGGGAAAATAAAGATTCTTCTTCGCCTAGTATTTCAGTCTTGTCAAGAAACGCTCCAGACTATGAAAACGCAGACGAATTTCTGAAGCACCGTTTCGAAAAATGGATGACGATACCGGGCACAAATTCATTTACTCCGTTGAACCCGACAAAAATTATAATATGAAGGTGAAGACATATTTTTCTTGCAGTAACTTTCAAATTGTGAACTTCACGAAATCAGGAAAAAGGCCGTCCGAAAAAATTGTAGATGAAATTTGTTAATTAGCGCATAAGTATGTATTTTGTTTTATTAAATAAAATATCATGAGAACAAACATATCACTTATCGATATGTCGTATAAACGTATATCCACATTCAAATCGCACTTAGGGAGTAGTACTTTGCGCGCATGGTAGCACGCGAGCTTGAAGCGTGTAACGGCTTCAGTTAACAATTTATTATTCAACAACTATTCATTTTTTCACTTTGAGATTCTTACAGTATATTCTTGAATGTGTTAGCAATCTGAATCTTTAAAAAAGTGAAAAATTAGTCCATTTTAGCAATCTCTATTTGTTTAGAAAAGAGCCTAATTTATTTATTAAAATTCAATGGAGCAATTTTTCAGTATACGTTATACAGTATATGTTTGAAATTTTTTTGATAAATACTTTTTCAGTTATAAAATAGGTAAGACGATCACTTTTTTTAACACGATAATTTTCAAACATTTATTTCTCGGAAATGCTGCATATCATATTGAAATAAAAAAGTACGTATTAAATATTTTTCAACAAAGAACGAAAAAAAATATATTTCACGCTAAATTAAATTTAGGAGGTGAATCTTCCATGGAGTGACCCATGTGTGATAAAACAACAAGATATATATATATATATATATATATATATATTATAAACACGTATATAAATACGGCGGGTGAAAGGGGTTTCTCAGAAATAGATATAAAAGGGGCTACCCAAACTAGGAAAGCTAAAGTGTTCTCAAAAATGTATACAAGAGGTGTCTCGAAGATACGAAAGGGCTTCGCAAAATTAAGCAAGCAAAAGGGTTTTCAAAATTAACGAAAGATATAAAAAGGGGAATTATAAAAAATTAACGGTGGATAACATTTAAGTATTTAACATAATACAAAATCAGAAAAGGATCTTAACACAATAAATAAAAAATAAATAAAGAATAAATAAGGACATTGCCATTCAAAGTAGAAGGGTCTTAATTCATTTCGTTAAACCGGATCGGGGGAAACGATGATTTATGAAGGGAGGGTCTCAGGCCTATAAAAAGTACTATAATAAAAGGTATGTAGCTCGCAATTCAATAAATAAATAGCTTAACGGGGTAGGATCTCAGAATTATAAAACGTTTTGGGTTTCAACATTGTAAAAAGTATTGGGTGTCATCATTATAAAAAGCAGTATAATAAGTGGTATGTGGGCTTAAATTCGATAATTATATAGATTAACGGAGAAGGATCTCAGCATTATAAGAGTTATTGGGTTTCAACATCACAAGAAGTATTGGGCCAAAATTCGGTAATTAAATTGATTAACGGGGAAGGATCTCAGCATTATAGAAGGTAATGGGTTTCAACATTATAAAAAGAATTGTTTCTCAACATTACAAAAAGCACTATAACACACTGAAAGATATAGGGGCCGCAATTCGGTAATTACGTGTAAATTGATTAATGGGAAAGGATCTAAAAATTATGAAAGGCATTATAATCCAAATAGAGAAGCACTTCAGATTGTAAGGAAAATTAGAGACATGTTAACAAAAAAAAGAGATATTTACAACGAATCATTCAAAGATTTAGTGAATGAGTAAAATTGTTGTTCAGTTATAGGACAAGGCTAAAATAAAACTGACTTACCGGCGAATAAATAAGACTTTAAGAATTAAATGATTAGGGAAAGGCTCATGCACACGAACTCAATTTCAGCAGCTTTCTGCAGTCGAGAGAAAGATGGCGAAGGAGGTCCGCTTCCGATTCATCCATTCTATCGTCCTGCCATCTCTTCGCTAGTCCTTATCAGCCGCCTTTGAGAACTCCTTTCCGAACACCTTCTTGCAAAAGGGAGTGAGAGATAAGATTCGTGACTTTCATGCCTATAGGTCGTCTATATCCTGGTGTTGGTGGTACTCTTCGATATTCCCGCTAAAAAAGAGAAAACAAAAAGACATAAAATCCAAGAAATGTTTTTTTCAAGCAGTAACATTTGTAGAGATTATATTTAGAGGAAGTTACCTAATCTTACAGTTGAATTTTGTAGTAACTGCCACGGTTTATCCTCACCACGAAAATTTGTTGGATATTAGACAAGCAAAAAAAAAGCTTCTCTCCATTCGATCCATTATTGGCAGAATTTTCTATCCTGCCTTGGATGTCAGCCTGATAGAGGATACAAATCCAAAAATTCGATTTAACAAAAAACAATTGAGGCCAACCATATATTACGTAATCAATTTTTCACTTATTTTTGACCCCCACCCCCATGGTGTAATCAACCATAATCATTGTATTGCCCCTCCCCCTTGATTACGTAATCATCTTTATGACCTGTAAAAAATTAATCTTGCTCGGTTCAATGGTTGGAATTCATAAGAAGGTTTCAAAATGCAACTAGAGCGATATATAATCAATTGCATCAAAATTCACACAATGTTATTAAAACATGAAATGATTGTCTTTTCAAACTGCAAAGTAAAAGAACAATTTCGAATTTCTTCAGCCTTCCTTGATCGATTTAAATGGCGCTATCATTTCAAGAAAAGATTGTGGAAAATATGAACTTAAACATATGATTACGTAATCACTCAAACAATACCTCCTCCCCATGTAAACATTCGTAATCATACACATGACCCCTACCCCCCTTTTATGATTACGTAATACATGGAGGGTCCCTTAAGAACAGTCGGAAAAGCATAGTTTTGTAGAGAAGGATGAGAATAGTAAGGGGACTGAAGGAAACGCAGATGAAACTAAAGATTAAATGAAAGAGGAGAGAATAAAAGAAATTCGCGAAATTATGATAGATGTAATTAGGGGTTATGAAGAAAAGCAGGAGAAAAGGGAAGAGAAGATAAGGAAAGAAATTAAGCGGGAAATGGCTGAACTTAGGAAAGAAATCAAGAAATGGGAAAAAGTCAGTTAAAGTTGGAGAAGAGGATGCAGACATTGGAACAAAATTAGAAAAGCATGAAGAAACTACTAAAAAAGGTAGAGGAGATGCAAGGTAAGATAAAGAAAATACAAAGCTTGAACCAGGAGTTTCAAAAGGGCGATAGTGGGAATACGGAGAAAGAAAGGCTGAGAAAAATAATACAAAGAATAGAAAAGAAAAAGAAACTTATTGATAAATTATCTAAAATTAGAGGCAACAGAGCTGAAGGAAGGAGTGATGACAACGTGACGACAAAGAAAGGATGTTATATGAAAGGTCAGAGAGAATAGAGGATGATTTAACATTGGTAGAAAGGAAGATGGAGTATAAGTTAAGGAAAATAGCGATAGAGGAAAGAAAAAAGGAAAAACATGGGTTAAGTATGGGAGAATACAGATGGACGACGTATGGTTGAATTGCGACGAAGAAAGGGGAGAGATAGTAAGAAATAAGGTTCCGTATGTATGGAGGAATGGAGGATATGTTACTGTAATGTAACAGGATTGGAGAGAAAGTATGTAGAGTTTATGAGAAATTTGGCATAGTTGGATGTAGTAATAATCATGGAGACGTGGCTAGATGAAAAGGGATGCGAAAGAGTATGGGGAAGTTTACCAAGAGGTTACAAATGGCAAGCGCAATATGTGAAGACGTGGAATGAAAAGAGCAGAGCAATGGGAGGTATAGTGATGGGAGTAAGGAACGAATGTATAACAGGAAAAGATAAGAAAGAGAGGAAAGCTTAAAAAGAAGGATTAATAGTAGCAGAGGTAAATATGGGAGGAGAGAAGTGGGACGTCGTGGGGGTTTCTGTGAACGGTGATATGCAGCAGAAAGCAAGGCAGACGAGAGAAAAGTTAGAAGGAAACAAAGAAGAGATTAGGCTCATAATAGGTGGGGATTTCAATGCAAGAACAGAAGATAGCTGAGGAAGGGAATGGGGAGAAGAGAGAGGAAGAAAATTTAAATATAAGGTACTGAATGGGGTGGGAAAGTAGGTATTAAAGAGCTTGTAGGAGTTACGATGGCAGACGTGAAGGAGAAGATGCATGCTCAGGAGAAAAAAGGGGAACAGAAATGGACTATGTGATAGTGGATGCTGAGGTAACAGAGGAGGTCAAGAAAGTAGAGGTAGGCGATTATATTGAAACGCATCACTTTTCCCTAATAGTAATCAAATGTAAAAAGAGCAGGAAACGTGAGTGGATAAGCAAAGGAAAAGAACAGTTTAGAGAAAAGGTTAGAAATATTAAAATGGGAGAGAAAAATGTGGACGAATAGATTGAAAAAATGATAAGATAAATAAAAATAGGATTAGAGTGTAAAAGTAAAAAAGAATTTAGTAAAGGGAGGAATAGAAGTGGATGGGATAAGGATTTTAAAGAGAAAAAGAAGGAGGTCAGGAAGGAATTAAGAAAATGCAGAGAAGGAAAAGTAGTGGAGAAGAATGTAGGAAAAAAGGAGTATATTGAGTTGTGTGATCAAAAGAAAGAGGAAGATAATAAAACCTTTGAGGAAGAGACGGAGAAAGCTAGGGCGGAAGAAGAGGTTACCAGGATATTAAGATGATAGGATGGAAAAAAATATTTTTTGGATTTCCTACTCCAAGTAGAGAGCTTAAAATGACAGATAGGATTCGATAAAGTCAGACACAAAACCGAATAAAGATGCGGATAGCCCATTTTGGGTTTTATTCCGTCCATATCTGGATGTCTTTCAGTTCGTAAAATCTTAAACGGAAAACTGGCGACTCTATCCGGATGACATATGGAAAATAGCATTTTATCTGGCCCTATCCGGGACTTTATCGGAATTTAGGTCATGAGACTCTTTTCTACTAAGTGAAAGAAACGTTTTCTATCTGGATCTATTCGGCTTTGAAGGGAATATTGAAAACAGAAAATTGGAGTATTTTTGGGGGACGGAATCTTATGCAGCCCAATATCCGGGACTTTGTCGCAATTTAAGTTAGAAGAATTTTCATCTAAGTCCATGAACCGTTTTCTATCTGGATCTATCCGACTTCGCAGCGAACATTTAAAACAGAAAATTGAATTAATTGGCCGACGAAATCTTATGCGGCTCTATACGGGACATTGTCGGAATTTAAATTATAATAGAAGAGACTGTTCATCCAAGTGCAAGGACCGTTTTTTATCTGGTTCTATCCGGCACCGAAGCGAACATCGAAAAAAAATGTAATTATTCTCTTGACGAAATCTTAAGTAGAAGATTTCATTTTAGTTAAAAAAAGGGTTTCTATTAGGCCCTATACGGCTTTGAAGCAAACAGCGGAAACAAAAAATTGAATTATTCGCCCGACGAAATATTATGCGGCCTTATCTGGATCTATGTCGAAACTTACATCGGAAGACTGTTTACGTTAAAGTCCGAAAACGACTTTTTATCTGGCTCTGTCCGGCTTTGTAGAAAACTTTAGAAAGAAATAATCGAATTGTTTGCCAGACGGAGTCTTATAGGGCTCTACCTGAAATATTGCCAGAACTTACATTAGAAAAGTCTTTGTATCAAGCAGTTTTTTAAATAAGTAAAATTTAATTTTAAATTCTTTTTAAATACATTTTTTTATTAAAATCTCTTGAAGATTTTAAATTTACCTTAGAACTACTCATTATATTCATAACCTAAATTTGGTAACCAAGATCTAGGTGCAACGATAGCGTTTGAGCGTGCGATTATATGTTTAAGGTACCGTATTGGCTAACTGTTTACTTAGCAACTATAAAAAATGAAGATTAAATAACAATAAGTTAAGAAATAACTTTTTTGTTGTTGAATAATCCAGATAGAGCCCGATAAAATGCCCCATAATGAAATATGGGCAGCGGAAATATTCCGCATAGAGTCGGATAAAAAACCAGATAAGCCAAATTCATGACATCGTATAAGCATCGGAATAGAACCCGACAAAAAGCCGGATAGAGAAATTTAGGGACAGAGCAAATTTCAGAGTAGATACGAAGATAAAACAAGATCGAGAAAAAATTACGCTGTTCAAGTGCCAGATAGAACCGGATGAAAAGTAGGACACAAATACCATATAAGTTTCCGGCTAGAACCCGAAAAAGAAGTGAACAGGGTAATATGCGGATCGAAAAAATGCCTCATTATTATTATAATAATAATTATTATTATTATTATTAATTATTAAATACTATTATTATTATTACTATTATTTCTATCCCACAAGGATAGAAAAACAGACTTACTAAGTATTATGCACCGGTCAATTGCCGGATAGAGGTGGATAAAAAAAGAACACAAATACCGTGTAAGTTATCGGGTAGAACCCGAGAAAGAACCGAGCACGGTAATATGCGGATTGAAAAATTCCGTATAGACAGACATACAAAAACAAATCGAATAAATATTATGGACCAGCAAATTACCGGATAGAACCAAATGAAAAAGGATACAAACACCGTGTAAGTTTCCGGATAGAACCTGATAAAAATCCGTGTTCTATCTATCGGATCCTATCCGGCATTTTAAGCAGGGACTTACCTCTATTCTTCACAGAAAGACCAAGTAGTGCACTTTTTCTATTTATTAATAATTATAATATCACACATTTACAGCAGCAACAAAGTGTTACACAATGGTGACAATATTTCTGCGGAGCGTTAACGTCATAGAAGTGCCAGTGACTTGAAAACGCGAAAAGTACTGGTATTCCCTGTATCTCTCTATATAACTGAAGGATAACTGTCCAACACATGAAATCTGCGAAAGTCAGTTTTCACATTACATAAATACCTTTACATTATGGATGAGAATGTAATAATTCATTATTTTTTGGGAGATCAAAATTTGAATTTTTGATTTTTTTAAAGATAGTTCACACAATATTGTAGGGCCTTGAAAAAGTACATTTTCGTTTTACTTTTTCCCATATCACACTTTTTTTGAGGTCCATCAAGCTAACACCTCTACAATCGAAATTTCCAAATTTCTTTGCGTCATAATTTTGGGCTTTTTTGGGTTATTTTTGGGCTATATTGCCGATTTTTGGGCTACAATACTTTTTTCAAAAATTCCAATTTCGAGTGGAGGTGCTGCCTTGAATCAAGCCAGCACCTCCACTATATGAAAATGTTGAAAAATTAAAAAATAAACACGTCAGAATGTTGGGCTTTAATTGGGCTCTTGAACGCACCAACAACCAATTTCCAAAAACCACCGCTACCAAAATTAAAACTACCCCCCCCCCCCATGTGAAAACGGCAACTCGGAAAAAAGAAAGTACATCCAAATTTTGGACTTCTTTTAGGCTTTCGAATGCACGGAAAAAATTCTGAAAAACACCTCCTATGTGCAAAAAAACCACCTCCTTGCCAAAAATGAAATCTGAAGAAAAAAAGAAGCGGTTTAGAATTTAATATTTATTTGAAGCCCTCGAATAAACCACCAAAAATGTTCAAAAACCACCCTTACATAAAAAAATCACCACCTTCGAAAAAACTGAAACCTGGAAAAAAAAATTAGAAGGCAGTGTTGGCCCTTTCTTCGGCTCTCGAATGCTTAAAACTTTCTCTTTTCAAAAATAAGCCCTACGTCTAAAAAATCAAACGCAGGTATATAAATTCGAAATTCAATTTTCAAGGAGCCCAAAAATGAGAGACTATACAACCTATAAAATTCCGAGTAAAGATTATTTAAAAAAACGTGATCTGCGTGGCGTCAAGCGTTTGTTTTTAACGTTAAAGATGTGGCACCGGAGGGTTGCTTTTTAAAAAGATTATTTTTTGACAAAGCCATATCTACGTGGTAGGAAGGGGTTGATTATAGACTTTAAGGGTTGTAGCCCAAAAATCAGAGTGGGTATTTTCGAGAAGCCCAAGAATCAGAGACTCCATGGACACTGTAAAGTTCTCAAAAAGATTATTTTTTGACACAGTCATATCTACGCGGTAGGCAGGGGTTGAGTTAGGACATTAAGGGTTGGAGCTCAAAAATCAGAGTGGGTATTTTCGAAGAGCCCAAAAATCAGAGACTCCATGGACACTGAAAAATTCTCAAAAAGATTATTTTTTTGACAAAGTCATATCTACGTGGTAGGGAGGCGTTGATTTTAGACTTTAAGGATTGGAGCCCAATATTCAGAGTGGGTATTTTCGAGGAGCCAAAAAATCAGAGACTCCATGGACACTGGAAAATTCTTTAAATGATTATTTTTTGACGAAGTCATAACTACGTTGTAGAGAGGGGTTGATTTTAGGTTCAAAAACACTTTACGTTAAAAATCAACCCATGAAAACAGGTAAAAATAATTAAAAAATTTTTTTTAGCAGCTTAAAGTGTGAATAAAGTCACTGATTTTTGTGCTGCTCAAAAATTTGAACACCGAGTTTTGGACTACAGCCCACGACGTTAAAGAACAACCCCTTGTTACCAGCCAGATACGACTTTGTCAAAAAATAATTAATTTCAGAACATAGTATTTGATTTTCGGGCTCCTCAAAAATACCCATTCCTATATTTTGGCTTAAACCCTTAAAGTCTAAACTCAACCCCTCCCTACCAAGCAGATATGACTTTGTCAAAAAATAATCTTTTTGAAAATTTTCCAGTGTTAATGCAGTGTCTGATTTTTGGGCTCCTCGAAAATACCCACACTAATTTTCGGGCTCCAAGCCTTAAAGTCTAAAATCAACCCCTCTTTACTACGTAGATATGACGTTGTCAAACAATAATCTTTTTGAGAATTTTCCAGTGTCCATGAAGCCTCTGATTTTTGGGCTCCTAGAAAATACCCACACTGATTTTTGGGCTCTAACCCTTAAAGTCTAAAATCAAACCCTCCCTACCACGTAGATATAACGTTGTCAAAAAATAATCTTTCTGAGAATTTTCCACTTTCCATGGAGTCTCTGATTTTTGGGCTCCTCGAAAATACCCACTTTGATATTCGAGTTTCAACCCTTAAGGTCTAAAATCAAACCCCCCCCCCCCCCCCCCCCCCCCTCAATTTTTTAATAAAAAAAAATTTTATAATTTTTTTGGTTTCTTTGATTCTGT
>JAAAKG020145252.1:0-10931 GCA_010014905.2 Druon quercuslanigerum | reverse complement strand
CCGGCTCAGGGATCGAACCCCGGACCTCTGAGGTGAAGTCCGAGCGTCTAACCACTGAGCCACCGAGGCTCTTATTCCTAAATAGTAAAAGAATAGAAGGATTTCACATATATACTGGTATTATAAAAACCCCTAAAAAACCTTATTACTACCATGTAAAATGTTTTTAAATCAAATAGGACGTACGCGCAAGCTCTTAATTATCTTTTATAGGAAAAGTAACTTAATCGTCAAATTAGTGGATAAGCTTTTTATTTCTAAACCTAATAACTGAATTTTTTTTAGATTTTAAATATGAATATCTCCACTTTTAAACTTGATATTTTAGAATAATTTGAGGTTTGCAAGAAAAAATATCTTTCAGGGAAAAAAACTACAAAATCTGCCGTTTCTAGGGTATTTTTATGAATTTCCATACCAATCAGCTTACAAATGCCACCTGACTTTTTTCTCCAAATTAACAATTTTGAAGAAAAGTTTTAAATATCGCTTTTTTGAGGTTCAATCTATTCAGATAGGGCCGGTGTAAAAGAAGATTTAATTTTCAAAATCAAAAACAGAGTGCAACCATAACAAAATAAAAAAAAATCGTAATGTTGGAATCAGATTTTTCACAACTTCAGCAACATAATCTATGCTATATAATTTGTAGAATGGCCAACTTAATCTGTTAAGTCATTATATAATAAAAAACTATTTAAAAAATCAAATTGAGTGCTGTCAATTCATGAAATATTTTATAATTAAATAAGTAATACTAAGTGTTTTACTAACGAAGCAGTTATGCGTCAGCATCTAAGTAATAACAAAGTGAAAAAATTACAAGTTGCTTCAAGAAAATCTTTTCGTGAAAATATTGACGAATTTTTCGAGATTGAGGTTACTAATCAATCAATAAAGTATTTATTTTTCTGATTATTTTTTATGTTAGAAGCAAAGACTCATAAATACGTAGTGTTGGGGAAGGTGATATAACTAGTTTAAAAGTTTCATAATAATGGCTTCATCATTGTTTCTATAAAGTTTAAATTGTTGCAAAATCAAGTTCTCATAACAAAAACTTATGTATGTTGTGGTTTAACATTACAGGTAAATGAATGGTTGTAAACCATTAGGTGCTCATCCTTGTTTGGAAAATTTTTTAGGATAACGAAAAAACAGTTTACCGTGTATGCCTTGGGATAGCCGTTTCAGGAACTTTGTTATTTTATTGAAAATAATAAGATTCAATGTTTTTACTTTCTGCAGGAAAACGTAGGACAGATTGAACAATACAAAAAGTTTAACTTAGACCATCTGCAAATAATTAATTTTTTACTTTTACATTTTCTTCAAAAAAGTCCCTAACACAGAAAAAACTGAGGTTTCCATCAGAAGCAATTTTTGGTTTGACGAGAGCTGCAACAAAAAGCAACCCCTCTTGCTGAAAAGAAACCTAAAACCACGCAGTACTACAAGGAGACTTAACGCCATGTATTCAGCTGGCTCCATTTCGGGATCCCCTGTCCTCGGATTTTTATTTATTCCGCGATGCGAGCGCCCCTTCCGTGAAAATATGCAATTAGAAATTGTCGTCTGCTATGGAGTGTGGACCGTGGACCATCGATTGCAGTTATAGGTTAAGTTTGGTTATGTCGGGTGTCAGCGGGTGTCATCACGAAGTGATAATAAAAATTCCTTATAAAAATGAGGAATAAAAAAATAATAAAAACTAAGTATATACATGAAAGATCCGAAAAAGAAATCAAAAGTACAACGTGTAATTGAAATGATTGTAATTGCAACCAGCGTTGCAACATTTCCTGTAAAAACTCCCCACGCGAATAAAATTTTAATTAATAGCATAAAAACACCTGTAGTCTTTTTCAATTTTAGTCTTGAAACGTGTTTAAAACTATTTTTTCCATATTTTTGTTGGACTAATACTTACCGCGGGTGGTGTAAATAAACTAAGTTTGCGTCCATCTCTATCTTTCTGTAGCTTACTGCCCGAATCGCAGCCCTTGCAAAAGCAAATGGACATTTTGTGTGACAACACGAATTTTGGAATGAAAACCACGAAAACCACGAACTTCTGCAGAAACTTTCATCACAAAGTACTATTGCACCACTATTGCACTCGGAAATTTAGGTTATGTTTTATCGGTACAAAAATTCCGTGACGTCACGTAATCTCGTCGTTCCTACAGTTTCCGCACGTAACGCTCTTGTCTGGGAATAAATAAAAATCCGAGGACAGGGGATCCCGATTGTGGGCTGTTTTCCACGATCCGCGCCATAGGCGTTGAGTCTCCTTGTAGTACTTCTCGGCTTAAACGATGAGTTAGTTCTAAAGCAAACTCTATTTGCAGCTCTCAAGGAACCAAATTTAAATTAAACTTATTTCCAAAGAACATACTTTTTGTTTTGCCCACTTGGATATTTTAATTAATCAAAGACACAAATTTTACTCTGAAGCACACATTTAATCTAACTCTGATGGACATCATTTAACGAAGAAAATTAAAGTAAAAAATATTATCAAAATTATACTAGATGTGATGACTGATAAATATAATTTAGAGTTTATGTAACAAGTTTTTAAACATAAAGGTGTATTCATATGCAAGAAGCTTTTCGTTTTAAACCATCAGTCGACAACTGTAAATCGATCTCTAAGTTACCCAATCCACTTCAGAAGCGGTTTGGTTGTAAATTCTTCTTTATATTGTTCTGTTTTAAGAACGCAAATTTAATGAGCGCTCTGCCTATTTTATGTAAATTAAAAAATATTTTATTGTTTCCAGGCTTACACTCGCAAAAAATCGGAGTTATCATAATTTCAATTAGATTCTATTTAAACTTTACCATAGATCACTCAAATAAATTAGGTTTGACATTGTAAAAATTAATTTTTAAATTTTTTTATGTTTTATGTAATTGCGCTTTTATTATTTTGAATCAAGTTTTCACATTACGAGTTCATAAATTTTTTCTTTTTACAGAAATATCATTAAGTACATCGCTGCGGACAAGGGACTTTCTAAAACTTGTGGGGGTTCCTCAGGAACATGCAAATCATGAAGGTAGTCCTAGGTTTTTAAACTGGATTATCCGTGTAATTATGCTTATTTAATAATAATGTCTTTTTGTCACAGATAGACCTATTTTTTAAGTCATTTTTCTGAGAATATGCATATTTTTTACTAGTTAATTTTTCATTCATATAACGCTTAGTTTTTGCTTTAGTTGTAAAAAATTACTCGCGCCGCATGCGGCTCGCCCGTTTAAGGGTGCTTTTCGAATATTCTAATATAATAAAATATTAATTTTCCATTTACTGTTCTATTTGCTAAGTTGCCAAAAAAAAAAATGACCAGAGCAAATGATAGATAAGAATCCTTTATCGAATCTTCTATTTTCATAACGAATTATTATTATTATTATTATTATTATTATTATTATTATTTAAAGTAATGATATTATTGCTTTAATATATGCTTCTTATTGGGCATCACTTTCTTTTCGCAGCTACCCTGGCAAAACGTATTATTTCAACAAATTTATTATTATTGCAATTAATGATTTGCTTTTATTATAAGACAGACGTATTTTCATTTCTTGTTTTTATAATTTGAAAAAATGCCCACGCCGTCAAAAAATAGTTTAATGTCAATTAATATTTTATTATAGCTTGTGTCGCTGTTAAAAAAAAATATTTTTGAGTCATTTTTTACAAGTAGATTAAAAAGAAGGGGTCTTATCAAAAAATAATTTATAACAAATTTGTCGATTTTGTTTTGGATATTAACATTTTGTATATTAATTTTTTCGTAACGTTTTTCGTTTTTTCGAGATTTAATGTTCTATCAAAAAATGAGTTATAAGCAATTTTTTTCTTATTTTGTAACCTTTTTCCAAACATTTTATTTTTTCGATCTTTAATGTTAGTCATTTTTTTAAACCTTCTATCGTTTTAATAAAATTTTTTTAACGAATTATTTATCTTTTTAACTTAAACAATTTTGCTTTTTAAAATTTTTTAAAATCTGTTATAGTTTTGCTGGACAATGGAGTTTTAAATACTAAAAAAAAAGATTTTCGAATAATAAGTATCTTTTTCTCTAAAGTTATTGTGCCTGTAAGATACATATAGTCAGATATACAGATAAAAACTCAGTCAGACACGTTCGTAAAATCGCTTTTTCTAATTTAAAGGGTCTTAAAACGTACATATTTGATTAAAAGCCTAGAAGTCAAATTTTACATAACAGTAATCGTTCTTATTAGGATAAGAGTATAAAAATAAAACTAAGAGAAAAAACTACAATTTATGAAAAATGAACACAAAACATGAAAAAAAATATTTAAAAAATTTGTTTGGACTAAAAAGATTCACAAATCTAGTTTCCATCGTTTTAAGAATAAATAATTTTTTAAGATTATAAATATTTATATTCTACAATTTTAACCAGTGAAAATAGCAACGATTAATACCTGATAAGATACGTGATATCATACCTTTTAACAATTTTTATCATCTTGAAAATTTTTGTAATTTTAATTTAAAATCATAATCTTGAATACGCATCTCTGGAAAAGTATATTTTTTTTAACTTACTTCTTAAAATTCAAAAAAGAAATTAAAATCCCTTTAATTTTTGGAAATTCTATTGGATTTCCATCAATTTTATAAAATTCCTTTTTATATCGCTCGAATTATTATAACATCACTTTAAATCTTAAGTCCTTTGAAATCCAGTAAAATCCGTGGAAAATTTCGGGAAATTTTATAAATTCGTATATTTTTTGAAATGCTAGAAGATTTATTGGAATACATTAAAAGCTTTAAAAATTCTAAAATCTTATAGTCTCGGTAATATCCTTTCAATTTTTCAATTTAAAAAACTCTTTAAAATGGCATTGATAAATACCAGTCCTTTTCTAAACGCTGGATTTTAAAACAATTAAATAGTTAGAAAAAATTTAAATTTGGTGTTTTCGAAAAATGTCTGGTGACCAATGACAAAATATTTTGTTTTGTTTTTAGATGCCACTCTGAAATGTTAGTGCCTGAGAATTTTATTGCTGATAAGAAATTTAACGTGCGCAATGCGCGCAAAATATAACTGCTTGTATACAATTTATTAGATACTTGTCAATTCAATTAGTCATATCACCCTAAGTATATAAAATTTTCCGAGCAGCCTTCCCCAGGTAACTTCTCTGAAAATTATTAACTATACAATATAATGATGACAAAAGAAATATCTCGTTCCAATAACACAAACAGCTTCTATTCATGTCAATAAATTATTTACTATAGGATCTGATAATGCGTGACTCATTCTTTATTATCTTGGGGTTTATTCCTCATTCCCTCAGTCAGAATTTTAATATGTATGTGTTTTTATAATTGATTACACAAGTAGAATCGAAGGCCTATAATAAGTCTGATAGTTAAAACTACACATGTACCCTCGAGATCCACACTTTAAGATTTTTTTGAATATCATTCATAATCAATTTGGAAATAACTCTCATTCCATACCAACATGCGACTGCATACTTTAAAGAAAATTCTCTCCTCTATTTTTTCTTGCAGACTGGAGTGAAGAGTCTGGGTGTTTGCCAAATAGCGATTCTGTCCCTGGTGTACCTCGTTCTGGACCCTCAAATGCTCTTGGCAGACATGCTTCTCCTGTCAGGTCTTCTCCCGCCGTGCTTACTCCTCGTGCTAGGTCGAGGTCTCCTCTTGCCACGCACGCTTCTACCCTCTTTTCTACCATGTTTGGATTTAATATTAAACTTATTCGGCTTATTCCTCACAGTAATCAGCGAATTCGATTTGAAGTTCGCAGTTACATTTTTCCCCGGGATACACAAATTCAATTAAAAGTAGGTCGTGCTTCCTTTACGTCTATACCAACCAGAGAGCACAATGTTCTAACAACATCCAATGGTGAAGTCTTTGCGATATTGGAGTACCGTAACACTATCCTTCGTGGAATATATACAAGAATTAACACAAGAAAAAGGGTAAAAGTAAACATGCACACCGGCGTATTTGTTGAATTAAATGAAGATGAAATTAAAGAAACTCCCTTAGGCAGACGAAAACCAATCGCAAAAAATTTCCGAATAGTATCTGCATGGGAAAATTGTGGATACCTTTGATAAAATTTATGAAAAATGTAAAAGTGATATATAATATTATTTACAACATGAAATAGAAATAAAATTTTAAAAGAAAGTTAATTTTAATAGTTTTCAACGATGAAAGAACATTTTCTTATTTAAAGAAATTCAGTATATTCAGTTAGATATTACTGCAGAAAAAACCTTATTACACACAGTTCAAAAAAATTGTATTGCTTTAGATAAAACACTTCAAAAAATAAAAATATTTCCCAATCAAAGAATTGAAATTTTCCTTCATTGACAAATATTTCGTTTCAGGAGCCTAATACTATAAAAGTGGCAAATAGACAATGCGTTTTTCAAAATAAGCAATTGAAAATTGCAATAGATTGTAGACTCCTGCTATCATACATGAAGATAAATTTTCAGATCTGAGTGCACGGCTGCTATCCATTCAGTTTAATTCAGTTTTATTGTATATGGCAATGTGAATGCTCTTTACATAATGCAAAAAGCTACATTTGAATAAATGTAAGGTAACCATTGTCTAATGCAGATTGTTATTGGAGAATATTACTCTAATTGTCTATTTAAGGCAAAGTATAAGTGAATTTGAGCTATAAATCAGGACATCGGATTTAAAATAATAACAGAAAAAACAAAATGTAAAATTTTTTGCAGGTAATGCTTGCAACGATTAAAAATTAAAAATATTTTGGCAAAAGTTTCGCCAAGGTTAGGAGAATAATTTTGATCTCCTCTACTGCATCATGTCGAAATGAATTACACCATTGCAGACGAATTAGAATTTTTTTAATGCCGTGGGACAAAAAGCGCAAAAAAACTAACAGATGTGAAACCCCATTTCTCTCCAATTTGATAAACTTAAACGACGACCTTAATTAATAGCCTAAAGGACAATATTATACAAAACTCTTGCCAAATTACTAGGGCTGAGACTTCTATTTAAAACAATGTTTCTGACTAACAAGACCTTCAAATAGTTACAAAGAAACTCTTAGCTCTCTTCTTGCTCAGCTTTTTTTTCTAATGCCTTGGTAATGCATAATCACTTTTCCCAATCACCGCAGACGTTCGTTCAAAACAATCGAGGTTGCGATGCGCAGTTGCAGGACTAACTGGAACTGTACTTAGCTGTGACGCGAACAAATTGAGTTTTTGATTTTGACTGATCTATTTAATGAATTCTCGCCATTATACGCACTGCGATCTCGAAGTGAAACTGCCTCATGGATGACTGCAGCAATAAGAAAATTGATGAGCAAAAGGGGCACGTAATGTCGATTGGCAAGAAGAACCAGGAATATTAGAATACTTGTACCAGCAGAATTTTGAAGACTTCGGAATCTTGTTTAAGCCAGAAGTAGAGACTCTCGCTGCCAATTTTACATCCAACAGGAATCTTCTAGTCAAAATTTATCTAACAGTGATTTCATTACGACATTCATATCCAGAAATGATAGGAAGTTTAAACACATACGAGGAAGGTATTGACAATTATGGAAAATCAAAAATATTTTACAATCTAACGGTTCAATCAATAACTAAAATTAAACAAACATTTTAACGGCATACGATAAAACTTAAATTAACGGTTTGGTAACGATTTCACGTTTCTGCCTCAGTGCGCAAGGCTCGGACTTTAAGTTAAAGGTTGATGCTTTTCTTTTGAGATACATTTAATTCTGATTATTTTATAAAATATTAATTTAAAAAATTAAAAGTAATATATACAGATATTTTAAAATATATTGTTTATGTGTGCGATTTTAAGTACTACAAACGATACCTAAAATATTACTTTATGGCGTGTGATAAAAAATTATTTGTTACTCGTCTTTTGACTTGAATTGGATTGAATTGGAATGGATTGTAGTGGATTGTAGTAGAGTAGATCGGAACAAATTTGATTGAAAAGGACAGGAATAAATTTAAGTGTTGAAAATAGATTGTATTATAGGGGATTGGTTGCGATTCCCTGTCGGATCCTGACTGGCTTTTCAAAGTGAATAAAAATAGATCGCTAAGCTAGATACTGTTTGAATTTTCTATGTAAGCTCCGAATTTTCCTACACCATGAAATATTATTGAAGTATGATGTCAGCTTCAGCGAATATAAGACTATCGCATTCAAGATATCAATTTTCTTCTTTAAACTTACTCCAATCAAATGTAAATATTTCAGAATGACACTTTTAAACGCTTATCATCTAAAAAATACTGACTATAGGATGTATTATAAAATCTAATAACCCACTGGAATATTCTTTCCTTGCAGTGTTTATCTTATTCGTGATTAATACATTAAGGAGTTTTTTCTCTAATTAGAAAAGATGAAAAATTTTCGTATTTTTGTGATATCGCTGGCGGTTATCCTCAAGTTAATTGGTAAATATTATTATGTAATTTAACATCTATCCAAAATGCTATTTCTGCTAAAAAGTGTTCCTATTGATATGGAATTCACAATGATTTCAAATTCCCTTTCATTTCGGGTAACCAATACCTTTGCAAAGTGAGAAAAATGATCAATTTTGTCACTGACTTTTAGGTTTACACGATGTTCAAAACAAAATGGTTGCCAATTTTTAGAGCGGACGTATTCTGTTATCAAGTACGACTTTTTTAAAGTTCTATATAACCATTTCTGATATTATCTATTGTTCATAAACATTCTTGCTTTATTCTTTTATTCTCATCAGAGGTATTAGATTTGTGTAAAATTTGCCCCCCCCCTCCTCCCCGAAGACCCTCCATCTTTGTTAAATGGCCACGTTTTCAGACCCTCTGAATCGAAAAAACAGGTTTTTAAGAATGTACCTGTCCTTCAGTTTGTATATCTGTCTGTCTGTGAGGACTATAGTGTTAAAAAAAATTAGTCAATTAGATTGACCTTTGGTACACTCTATAATGTCCCTGATTAAAGGTCACGTTCGCTAGCCAGCCATTTTGGATGAATACTCCAAAAGTAAGCAGCTTTTTGAATTTTGTTGGAAAAATTCAGAGTTTGACGACAGAAAAAATAATTAAAGATTAATAACTGCATTTTGCAGTCAAACTATGCAAGATACAAAAGAAGATGATAAGAAGAACATTTTGCAATCAAAAGATATCCACACATTTTTTATTAATCACTTTTTTATAGGACACGCAGTTTTTGTTTTTATTTAGTAAATACATTAAGAATACTAAAATTAATTTTTGTGATACACGAACCAAGCTGAGAAAAATGTGAAAAATTCCTGAAAATGAAATCAAGAATCTGAGAACGAAATGTAGACAACCACCATAAAATGTTCCCCTGATTTTTCATTCCTGTTTTTTATTTTTATCTAAATGAAAAACGAATGTTTCTTTTTTTTATAGAGGGAAAAAAGAAAAAAAAAGTTTTTTTTTTAAGATTGCATTGGGAATTTTTGATGGTAGTTGTTCAAATTTTGTCGTTAGAGTCTTGATTTTAATTTAGGCATTCTTCACATTACGTTAAAAATGGACGTTAATAAGGGGTTTAAATTCAATTTTAATATCGTTTAATTATCCTAAATTTTAGCTAAGCTAAAATAAATAAATAATTTTTTATTTAAAAAAAAAGAAACCAAGTTTCAAGTAATTAGATTTTGTTAAAGACAACGTAAGCTACGATAACACTCAAGTTGCCAAAATTTTTCATGTACATTATATCTAAATATTCGCTTAGCACCAAATGTTACCTTTTGAATGTGCCAGACGATTATTAAAACTTTTTGGATAATTTTACACCCAAATTTCTGCAAATTTGTAATTACTGATTCTTTGATAAAATGCGTAGTTTTTCCTTTTATCGTAAAAAATAAAATTCAAATTGCAAAAAGTCACATCTTTGGAAAAATGATACAAGTTTCAAAAACACAGAAATAATGTTACATCCGAGAATTCATTAATTATGTAAATTTGAGGGAATTTATCCAATTAATTCATTTTTGGATGATTTAATAAAAAAAACTTGTTGTAAGTATTGATAATTATATGGGCCAATCTCCTGCCCTATTCGTTCAGGGCTTTTCTAAAGGCCGTTGAACTTGGCTTGTTTTAGGCTGGTAAAATAATTGTGTGTAAATTTTAGTTATGAACGGTACAAGTTATATTTGTAAATCATAAGAGCACAGGTGATACATATAATACATAAAACTATTTGTGTGTGTGTACAGTATTCAGTAATGAGGATCGATACTTTACATTACCCCTTGTTGTTTCTATGAACCGCTGCACAGGTTCTTGGTGGTTCTCTTGATTTTGTAACAAAACTACTCTCAATTGAGAGGCGTTCATTTAAATGTTTGTTGTGAGAAAAGAAAAGGGAATTAGGAAAAATTTAAGTTTCTAAAAATACCCCAACTTGCTGTGAAGATAACTGACTCCCGATAATCTATTGTCCAGCAATAGCGGAATACGCTTTACGGTTTTAAAGTTTTTTTTTTTTGTTAACGTCAGATCGGACGGCAAAACCGAGCCAGGCTAGTTGTACAAAATTTGAACGTGAATTTCCGACGGATTCTCAGTGACTTTGTTCGAACGGTCGACTCGAAGATCAAAAGAAAGAATGAGTCTCGATAATTTTGAGTTACTGTCGTTATCTCGAAATCGATCAGTGGGGCAAGGTACTGCTTTCAGTCGGAGAACACCTACGAGCGAGCATTTGGTCGCATTTTGCAAAATTGCATTTCTCACACTAACTAGGTGTTCCTCCGCGGCACTGTTTCCAATAATTTGCTGATCTGTCGTTGCGCTTCCGCTCATTTTCAGAAGTTAAA
>JAAAKG020145251.1:0-10931 GCA_010014905.2 Druon quercuslanigerum | reverse complement strand
TTTTAGAAAAAGATCTTTTGTACTTTGCTTGTAGACATCATATATATGAAATTATTCTTAGAAGCGTTTTCGAGGAAGAGATGGGTAAAACTACAGGTCCGATTGTATTGATCTTTAAAAATGTTCAAAAAGCTTGGCCTGGAATCCATGTTAATAATTTCTAATCAGGGATTGAAGACGAAAAGGTCAAAGGACACTTCAAAAAAGCGACGTATCTCGAATACTTGATTTTGTTAAAAATACTTTGAAGAAACAGCAGCCTAGACAGGATTATAGGGAATTTTTGGAATTAGTAATAACTTTCCTTGGCGAAGTACCACCTCGTGGAGTATTTTTCCGCATTCCGGGTCTATCCATGATGCGAGGTGAATGTCAAAAGCTATCTATTGCTTGAAAATTTTTCTCTTTTGTCGTGAATTTGTATTAACTCTAGAAGAAGAGAATGCGATCTGCGATATTTGTATTTTTATTGTTAGTGTTACGTCGAAGCATAGTTTTGTGTGCCTTCTGTTGCTCAAGCACCTTATCTGGATTTCAGGGGTTTGTCAAAAATTTATGAATATCAAACTGTCGATCCTGGTATCTCTCGTGTTGCATTAAATAACTAATAAATCATTTATGGTATTTAAGCTCTGAAACTGCCACATTAGCTTTCTTTGATCCAAAATTGTCATCAGAATCGAAAATGAAAATAGTAAATGGTTTAAATCGCGAAACAGAATCATCAAATGAAAATTTGAAGCGAGAAAAAGTAAAAATCGATGAAATCCAAGTAATTATTAACAATTGAATTGAGCAATTCGTTTCCGCCGACACTAAATGATTTTTGGAAAGATTTAACTTAAATGATAGTAAATAAATTGAAAGTTGTAAAAGATTCGGCTGAGAGATTCGTTAAGCTAATGGAAGAGTATAATAAATTATTAACGACAAACGAACAACAGAAACAGTATGTGCTTCAGATTGTGAGTGATTATCGCCGAAAAATTTCAGGTTATAAAAAAAGAGTGTCTATGAGTCAAGAGTTGTAGTAAAAAATCGCATTTTTCTCGAAAACGGTCAGTCATAGAAGAAAAAGTTGTAGAAAAGAATGTGTGAACTTTTAATAGATCTACAACTTTCGTATCAAACTTTTTTGCATATAATTAATTATTTTAAACATAAACAAACAAAATTGATTTTTAATGTTTTATTTTTATTTTCAAGGGCCCAGGGGCTCCCTTTCCCCTAGTCGGATTAAGCTCAAATTTTACACGAATAACTACATAAAATGGAACCAAAATGGGGAGTAAAGTGAAGAAAATTCAAACTTTGAAAATAAGAGCCACCCTAACGCAGTAATGACAAGCAGTATGGCGTTGAAAATAGATCGGCCCACGCAGACACTGATAGCCCAAGTGTAAGTGTGTGCACGCCGAGACTAAAGTAACGACGCTCGGTTTTACAACTTTCTGGTGTATTATATTAAATATATTATGTATTAACATCCATCGAAATAACCTTACTTTTGGCTTCTTCCGAGGAAAAGCCGATAATGAACTATTAAACGAAATTTTGTTGACAGGAAAAACTGCGGTTTCTATTGGAACCAATTTTTGGTTTCAAACGAGCTGCAACAGAAAGAAACTTGCTGAAAAGGAACCCAAAATAGTAAATGATTTTTAAATAAACCCAAAGTATGGACTCCAATGGTTCCAATAATAGCCCTTTCTTGTCACTTCTGCCTTGACTCACTTCGAACACTTTACAAGTTACTAATGTACATCTTATTTCGTAATTCAAATTGACTGATATTGCAATGGCAACATTTTAATGAAAAAAAGAAAATTATAGCCATTAACCATTCTTGAAAGGAAGATAATGCGCATGAAATATAACAGCTTTTGAGGTTATGTTACTTTTTGGATTGGATAATTTCTTATGTGCCTTTTTTCTTCCATTGAACATTTTGAGGCCTTGTGACCTGTGGGTCACGTGACCATATTCCTACCTTACCAAAACTTACAAAAAAAATGATTTGCAAAAGAAACTTTTTTTATAATTATAAAAATTGAGGACGAGCCACACCTTCCTTAGTGCTTCTTATTTATTATCTCACAGTTTTAACTCGATGTGGTGCTTCGTGTGAAAATAAGTTAGGAAATAAAAAAAATATCGGTAGGTAGAAACCTGATCCCGTAACCCACTCTTTACATGGCCTTAATACGTTATCTTATTTTATTAAATAATAAACCTAAGAAAAATATAGGAAAAGTAAGGTGTCAAAACATTCGACGTGTGCTCAAAGTAATTTTGAAGCGAGAATATTTTTAAAAAGTACAAAATACAATTTTAAAAAATGTTGGGAAAAATGTTCTTATTTTAAATGTGCCATGTATGTGGAGAATTTATATATATAACTTCGTTTTTAAGAGGCCCTGCCTAGATTTCTTATTTTCTATCGAGGTCATAAATTGGCAATCTATCGAGGGCGCAAGCGAAAACGTCACGCTCAGCCAGCAAGGTCATGAGTAGGCAATCCAATGTGGGTTTATTAATAGGGTCTTTATAGAATTCAGACAGTTTCTCACCCACTGAGAAAAAAATACTCAAGTTAAATTAAATACTTAGTTAAATACTCAGTTAAATGTATATGATATAAATTCAAAAGCATATCTTATTGTTTCTTATTTTGTTGATTCAAATAATATATGAATTAATTATTAAAAACTTGACCATGCTTTAAATTCTGAAGTGTGATTCTATGGTTGTAATAGTAAAAAAGTTAAACTAGCGCATTTAAATAATCTATTATCAGAAATTTTTGATTAAAAGAAGGGAAATATTAATCAAAATTTAAAATACATTTGCTTTGCAGAAGTTAAATCTAAAGATTTTACACCTTTCTGTAGCCTCCGTTTTCTCGTATTTTTATTGGCGTTAAACTCTAACTCTACGCGTAATTCTAAAACTAACCTAATTGTTGAAGTTGGTTAGAAAATAGTTATTACTTATGACTGAAGAAAAACGCAGTTTATTAATATATCTGCAAGCAAAAAGATAACAGTAAAATTAACGTGATTGACATAAGATCCTTGCACATAATATGCGGGAAAACTCTGATGGACAAAGTGAGCAACGAGCTAATACTGAAGGAATGTGATGCGCAAGAGACGCTAGTTGACACATGGGAAAGAAATCGGTTTAGATGGTTCAGGCATGTTGAGAGATTGAAGGATGCCAGGACAGAAAAGTATGACGGACAATAGGTAATAAGAAGAGTGTCAATAGAGTGAATGACGCCTGAAACAAAACACCTTGGGTACTAAATGGACCCACGTGGGGAACCTCATATGACGACTTTGTGAGGATCTTGACTTGGGGCAATTGCTAGAGAGATTGATCAGCAACCTGGTTCGGAGCACTGTTGCGGAATGAACGTGTTATTTAAATAAATAACACGAAAATAATAGATCAATCTAAGAATTATATAACCCCTTCCTTACACTACTCCCTTTCCCACCGAGTGTGTCACGCTTATCCCGAAATGGAAACGGCTTAATGTTCCAATAATAAAAAACCGAGAATCTAACGCACGCTTATAAGTCGAACGCCTAATCCCCATATCTATGACGCCACGCTGAGTACGATATCATAAATACTTGATGGCATTCATCCGATACTTTCGAACTTCGGAAAAAAGGTTCTTGAACCTAGATATGTTAGAGATAATTTTAAACGTACTAAAATTATTTAAAATTAAATAGAAATTTAAGAAAAATTCTTTTTAAATTTTTATGGCCCCAAATGTTCTAATTTTTTAAAGAAAAAATGAAATTTTTAAACGTTTGCATTTCGGTAATTTTTTAATTAAGCATAAGAACATGAATGTACTTTATTTGTACTAACAGCTGTGTCGAGGACTTTAGAAGGTCCCTTCGTGACAATAATTAATTGATAGAAATTGTTTTTAAAATATATCTTTATGAATAAAGTCTTTTATCCAGTTTGATTAAAAAATATATAGCTAAAAAGCGAGTATATAAATAATCTTAGTCCAGTAGCACATAACAATAACCTCTCCAGGGCCAGAAGAGGAAAAGCCTAGATTTTTCTAGCTAGAAAATCTCGCTGCGGCCTCGTAAGAGCCAATATTTAGTTTAGGCATAAAGAAGAAATTTATACCCGGGTATACCCATTTACATTTACGACATGATATTTTTCGACGTATTACAGTATTGGTTTCATTAAATTTGAAAAAGGATGAACTCAGAAAGAGAGTTGAACGGAGAGAAAAATGTGCTAACAAGTAAAAAACAGGTTATAACGGTGTATTTGAGCGGTCATCGAATGACCTACATTCTGGGCATTGCAGTTTATTCAAGTAGTATACAACTATAATTTTCTATCTGTTTATATTTCCCAAAAAGTTAATTTTCCACTTTTCCTTTGAATATTAACTTTTTTTCTAAAAATACTTCAATAAAGTAGAAGAAGGATGCCCACATGAGTGAAAGAAAAGAAGCAATCAAATAATTTTAATTCATCTCTAACTTTCCTTTTATTTAACACATTCTTTCTTACAAGAATTTAAATAAAATTTTATTTTTGAAAAAATTAAGGTAAAATTATTTGGACTCAATTAAAAGAAATATTTTAATATTAATAACCGAACACTGTAGATTTAAACGTCAAGTGTCTCTATTGCAAACAATACAATTTAAGATCGGAAAGAAATCTTATTTTTTCTGGAATAATTTAATGTAAAATTAGCATGAAATCGACTCACAACTGAAGACCAGACTACCAAAGTACCTCACTTTTCGGCTAATTAGAGACAAAAAAATAACAATTAAAAAAATATGGAGGAAAAAGGAAAAAGTCAACCAAAACCAACCTGTCACTTTTTTCTTTCTCAGTATTTTTTATACCACTAGGTTAAAAATCAAACATAATACCTCAAATTAAAAAATATATATACATATGTACATTTTCGTCTTTGAAAGAGGTTACCTTATTTAATTTTGCATTCATTAGTGAAAAATGTGATGCAGATATAAAAATTATTTTTTATAATAAGAATAAAAAGCAATTAGTTTACCAAGAAGAAAAACGTGTTTTCTGATTCCAATATTTAGCTTCGTTCATTCAAAAATTCCTGATATTCTCAAAAGTTTCTCACAAAATATCCATAACATTTCCCTATTTTGATTAACTTCTTTAAAATTATTAATATTCGAAAATCGATCTATTTCAAAGATTATTTAGAATTAAAAAATTATAATGATCAAACTCCGGTATATATATATATATATATATATATATATATGTATATATTATGATCCAACATGTTTTACTCAGTACACCGCAACATTAATTAAAATCCTGTTAAAAGTCACAAACAGTTTTGAAAATCTGTAGAGGAATTTCACAAAAAGACGATAAACTGAAAATCCTGGTGAATATTGTTGAATTAATCCATTTTTTTATTCAAATGAGAATAACTTTTTAGAAAAAAATACGTGTTGCAGTATTTAAAGTCACGAGGGCAGCTAACATTCAATTCTAAAATGAAGACTTTCATGCCATTGCCAGATTTTTGAAGGCATTACATCCCACTTTCTGGAGAGAAAGAGAGAGAGAGAGAGAAGTAGTTAAAAGAAATGTTTTTTTTATTCCATAGCTTTTCGTACGGCTTTTCATTGTAAATCCTTTTCATGCTCATTTTGCAAAAAAAATATTCCTGAAAAAAAATTCTTTTCGATTTTAAATTAATATTTTCTTGAATATCATTCACAATTCAGTAGTAAAAAATCTTTTTTACACAAATTGAATAAGCCTAATACTGTCAGTCTTTAAGTATACGCGGAGAGGAAGTGAGTGATTTCAGAGGTAAAATATTTACTTCCTTTAGAGTCTACTCTATGATCTAAAATCATAGAATTCGAGACCTGAGAGCAAAGGAGCGTGGCCTAATGCCTGAAACTTCGAAACATATGCTTTAAAAGCAAGGGTTCCGAGATCTTAGTTCTCGCACTACAGAGCCAGGTATGGGCTGGTCGGACGCTAGTTATAAGCTGGTCAGTCGCGAGTTATAGGCTGGAGGACAGTTTGTGACACTTGATCGACAAAAACGAGCAGTGTGCCAGAGAGTTCAAAGTTTTAAAAATCACATCAAAGTCTACCCCAATGTTTGTTTGTCTAGTCACGCTGAAATTCTATTTTAGGATTAAACTTTTAAATAATTATTGAGAGTAAAACTTTCTTCTATTAGATTTTTTTGTTGTCAAACGTTTATTTTTAATAATAAAAGCGAAATATCGAATAAAAGTTTCTCTCTGATTCAATTAAGTTTTAAAACTTAACGGGATGTGATAGTTAGAAAATTATCGATTATACCAGTATTAGGTTCCTTCGACTTTTTCCCTAGGATAATAAATATTTTGTCTTAAAAATTTAAGAAATGATAGTGAATATGCTAACAGACGTCCTTCCACACTTTTTTTCTTGGTTAATTCAAAAAAATAGAATTTTGCTAAATTTGATGTTTGTATGGATTTTAAGGTTATGTGTGTGGCAAGTCTCTCCCATAATTACTCTAGAGTGCTTACCGACAGAGAGCTTAAAACCGACCCTAACCTTAAAATAATGCACATGCATAAAATTTTTATTTAGCACAATACAATTTTTTTTGTTAATATCCCTCAAAAAAGAGTCGAGGGACGGAGTGTAGGTAGCTTTTCCGAGTGTTCACATTATATACTACCAATTTTCCAAATGTTCAAATTATAGGAAACAGTAATACCGAAGAGTCATTATACCGAAAATTCAAAACACCAAAAATTAATTTTACCGAAAGGTTAAAATGCGGAAAACTATTTTTGCGAAAGGTCAAAATTCTGAAAACCGTTTTACCGAAGATTCAAAATCCCGAATATTTAAAAATGATTTATTCTAATCTACACGCGTGTATTTTTAATAAATAAAACTTAAAACACTTAATAAGGTAAGTAGTAAGCATTAAACGAACATTAACTAACTTGTGCACGTCTTATACTTATCCTAAAAAATGCGCTCGCTTTCGTCGAAAATGCTTCATTTTGCGCACATGGCGCATAAGATACTATTTTCGCACGCTAGAAAATCACTTTCTAGATCAAGAATCAAATTAGTACCTTTTCATATACGTGCAAAAATCGATTAAATTCGAGTGAGAACGTTTTTTCACGAGCAGTAGCGTAGCTCGTACCAACGTCAATACTTCATTGTGCACGTGGTGCATACAGTATTTTTTAACACTACAGTGCGCAAAATAGTAATAGAGGGCGCAATATTCTAATTTTTCGTACTGCTTAACCTCAAAATATATCAATTTTGAGTTATACGCATGTTATATGAATTACCGAATTAACTAGTTAAAAAAAAACAGGACCCCTAGTAGTTTCAACAGAACTTTTCTCTCGGCGTAGCTTTTTGTAGTTTCCTAATATCATCATGACCATATCATCATGATCATGTATTTACATGACGCATTGCTTCGTAAATTTCATAGCGCATTTTTTTAGGATAAGTATACACGCGTTTATACTAGAAGAAGCCATGTTTAGATTTTTGGTATTTTAAATCTTCGGTAAAGAGGTTTTCCGCATTTTGAACTTTCGCAAAAATGTTTTTCGGCATTTTAACCTTTCTATAAAATAAATTTTCGGTGTTTTAAATTTACGGTAAAATATATTTTTGGTATAATGACTCTTCTGTATTACGGCTTTATATAATTTGAGCATTCGGAAAATTGGGTTTCAGCTATTTGAATTTTCATATTTTTCACTTTCGATATTTTAACTTTCGATATCTCGATTTTTGCAATACTGGTTTTCGATACTTTGAACACTCGGAAGTGACCTACACTCGAGGGACGACCGTTATGATATTTTATAGGATCTCCGAATTCAGTTTTCAAAAATTTTGATTTTTGTGGAAAAAATCCGGGGGAACTGTACCCGATTGACAACACGACGAAGTAGTACATGAAAAGTATGTATGTAACTTCGGCTTTCAAAAAACTATCAAAGAGTGATTTGTTCAAAAATATTAAATGAAGTTTGTTTGAAAATCTCATATCGGATCATCAGAAATTTACTGAGATATTCATATTTGGAAAAAGTACTCGACGACTGCCCACGCGAGAAGACTGTCTAACGAAGCAGTTTTCGCGACGCATTAGTTAACAGTGCGGTCACACGTCGAGTACTTTTTCAAAATATGAATATCTCAGTCTATTTCTAACGAATAAATATGAGATTTTCCAGAAAAATTCATTGAACATTTTTGAACAAATCACTCACTGGAAGTTGTTTGAAACTTGAAGTTACCTAGAAACTTTTTGTCGGCGAAACAAAGAAAACACAAGTATCGACTTACTTCATTTTGGAATTAAATATTATTAAACAATAAGCGATTTAAAACTTTTTTATAAACTCTTAGGCATCGCTATAGTATTTGAAATAAGTACTATAAATATAAACTCATTTCATTAATATTTAGCCGAGTTAGAACGATTTAAATCGTAAAACCTTATTAAATCAGAGAGAAACTTTTGTTCGACATTTCGCTTTCATTATAAAAAATAAACATTCGAAAAAAATCTAATAAGAAAAAGTTTTATTTCCATATTCTACTTTTAGCGTTGATTCCAAATAAAAATAAATGTTGATCACCATTTTTGCGTAATGTTTCTTATAAAATGCCTGGTAACGCTTAATTTCGTAATTTCACGTGACATGCAAAATTCATATCCATTACAAATACATTTCTTGATATCATAGTTTTATGTTTTTATAATCTATTAGGTTTTCTGTAATTAAAAAAATATTTTTTAGGCGCTTTATGAATATTTTTTTTTAAAATCCCATTGTATAAAATTGCTGATAAAGTAAAAATAAATAAACAAGTAATCAGAGTTATAGGCATATTTTTAAAAAACCTGAGCTTTAGGTATAATTTTTTATTATTTTAACCTCTCATTACTCTGCACGGAGAAAAGCAGTTTGAGAAAATTTACCAAAAGTTTCATTTCTATTTCGGTAAAATAAAATTCGGCAATACTTCACCCACCAATATGAAAGGGTAACAAACTAATATGAATATATTACAAACTGTACATTAGTTAATACTGCACTTCGTAGTTTATATTTTAATGCACATAAATGTAAAATACATGATTACTGATCAGTTCAATAAAATATGGTCGAGGTCTCGGTAGAAACTTTAAGTCGCTTTATGACAAAGGCATTAAGCAATAACTGACTCTTGACAAATTTTAACTGACAGTTTAATAAACCGTACACCTCTGTGAATAAAAAAATTATTTTGTAAATATATATATATATATATATGTATATTTCGGTTCGGTTTTGATTCCTCTAGAATCAAACCGAAAGGCCTATGACAAAGCCACCGAACGCGTCCCCGGGTTGCGGATAGAGGGTCCCTGTACCAAGGGTTTCTGCTGAACATGTTTACAAAAAAGTAATAGGCTGTCGCGGACACATGTCCAGGGGTGGTCCCGAAGGAATTAACCCCCAAGCGGAGGTGTGAAAACCGTGCCGAAAGCTGAATGTAACCTGGGTTCCCGACAATGGGTCGGCCAACAATGCCGACCACTCTAAATCTGCGGGAGCCAATGAAGATGGAATCAATGCGGTGGTCCGGCGAAATCTTCAGGCTGTTAGGTGGACGGAGCGACAAAATCACGACTTGCTAGAATGCTACGAAGCGAGTGTAACCCCTGAACGAGAGAATTACATGGTACGACTGCATTCTCTGTGGTGCGAGAAACACCTCGAGCTATCGCATTTTTCGCGTCAACGTCTGCGAAGCCATGCCGAAGTACTCCAAAAAAAGGGCTCTGCAAGGGGAGCACCTACTCTACTAGAGCCAGAATAAGCCACACACTTAACAAGTCAAAGCTGCTGACCATCAGGCAGCATATGCTTGAGAGAATACGGATACTATCTGACGCTAAAAGAAGTCTAGAGCGAAGAGAGAGGTGGGTCAGAAAAAACCAACAGTTTCTCTCAGACCCATTTCGACTCTTCCAGGACCCTTCAGTTACTGTCGACCACCCGCTCAAACCTGAGGTGGTCGAAGTATTTTGGAGAGAAGTCTACGAAGTTCAACACAGACTGAAATAAGACTCAGAGAATATCAATAGCTTCAAGGAGCTTCGTGATGACCTCATAAAAACACCTGAGGAAGAATGCCCAACCATCACTACCGAGGAGGTGAAAAAAATATTGAGAGGTATGAAAAACTATTCCTCTCCAGGACCAGATGGTAACAAAATCATCTGGTGGAAGAAGTCTTCTTCAACCCACCACCATCTGGCCCATGTTTTCACCTCATATTTGAAGTTGGAAGAGCCAATTCCGGTGTGGTTGGTGCAAGGGCCCACAGTACTCCTGCCGAAAATGGGCAACTTAGCTGACCCAAAGAGTACAGGCCAATCACTTGTGTGAACGCACTGAATAAGATATTTGCAACTATCCTACATGAGAGGATTGTTCGGGCAATCGGACCTGTGTGGCAAGAAATGTATGATCAACGCGGCTCATAGAAAAGAGTAGCAGGATGACGCGAGAACCTAATTATCGATAGATGTGTCTGCAAGGATGCAGCATCCTAGCAGCGTGACCTATCGATGGCCTGGATTGATTACCGGAAAGCTTTAAATTCGACCTCCCATAAATTATCATCTGTCTTTTGGAAAGCTTAAAGGTTCATCCGCAAATTGTGAGGTGCATAGAGAGATTGATGCCACTTGGGAAAACCAGATTTACTATCCTATCTGGAAAAAATCGTGTGATAACTAACAAGGTCACTTTCCAAAGACGTGTCTTTCAGGGCGACTCCATGAGCCCACTCCTCTTTTGCCTCACATTATTGCCACTATC
>JAAAKG020145250.1:0-10931 GCA_010014905.2 Druon quercuslanigerum | reverse complement strand
AAAATTCGGTGGGCAGTGGAATCTGTGCACGGCGTACTCAAACAAAAATATCGCCTTTTGGATCACAAAATTGATAAGAAACTGATACCAAAAATTGGATCATACCTCAGAATCGCATCGTTTCTCAATAACACTTTTGGGAAAAGACTTCAATCTGATGTATACACTTTTGATGATATTTTGCAAAGAATTCATAGTCAAAGAAATATGCAGAATACTTTGGCTACTTAGGTAGAAGAAAAAGGATCGCTTCGTCGGAAACTTCCTTTCAAAAGTGTCGCATCAGACGGCATTTTAGATTTTCCGGAAATGACTGGAAGAGATTTAAAAATCTTGTTCACTGGAATATACCAACTTGCTCAAGCTGTCTCATATTTGGCAGAAATAGTCGATACAGATGGTAAATTAAGAAATTAAGTATATAATATGAAGTTGATACGTGCGGGGGCAACTTTTGCATGCTTACCCCCTAGGCCCTTTACAGTAATTTAGAAAATCATTTTTGAAAAAAATCACCATAATTTATAATAATATTCTTAAATTTCTTTAGTATAATTTAAATATTTAAAATTAGAAAATTCGATTAATATTGTTTTCCAATTTGTCACTTACAAAGTCGAACTCGTTAGTATTGGGACTTACCATAGCTTAGTTTAGGTTTGTGATAAAGTTAAATGGAATTTTTAAATTATTCTTAATAAGAGAACATAAATTACACAGCATGAAATATATCATGACATTTTAAACCTATATTAAGGCTATGAATTGTAAAGCCCAATATAAACATTGACAAGTTGGACTTTATAAACGACTCATCGGCAAATAAATATCTCAATTAAAAATTTGAGTTTTTGAAAATTTGAATTAAATTTAAGAAACAATTTAAAAATACAGTTACAAGCTGTAATAATCAGAGTCGGCTACTTACCATACGTCAACAATAAAATTCTTGGTCATTTTCCGGTTCTTTCACAGTTCACAGAAATGTTTCCCGCGCATTGAAATTCAGTTTGGAATTCAAAAGTTAAAACTGTTGATGTTAAAAAATGGAAGATTTCTTCATTTGAAGCATTTAAAACTAAACGACAAAAAATCAGCCAAAATTAAAATCTTAATTTTCAACTCTCAAAATCTTCCAAAAAAAAGCTTAAAAAATTTGACATTCAGAAACTCCTAATTCAATCGTTTAATTATGAATACGTTTTAAAATGGATATCTTCTTATTTTAATTGTTTTTATTTTAAGGGTTTCAAAATGAACATTATCTTAAATTGAAACATCCAAAATGGTAAATTATCAAATCCACAAACTTTAATTGTAAAAATTAAATGGTAAAGGCTTTTGAAGGCCCATAGCCCATAGCCGATCGAATCGAAAAAAATTCGATCCGATCGTAGTGCGGATCGAATTCCGGTTTTTCGACATTCGATCGACGGGCTGATCGAATCGAAAAATTCGATACGACCGTGGCACAGACCGAATGCCGGATTTTCGACATTCGATCGAATCGAGAAATTAGATCAGATCGTAGCGCTGAGCGAATGTCGGTTTTTCGACATTCGATCGACGGGCCGATCGAATTGAAAAATTCGATCCGACCGTGGCACGGAACGAATATTGGTTTTTATACATTCAATCGACGGGCCGATCGAATCGAATTAACCGATCCGAGAATGAACGCAGATCAGATAGAAAATATCACATTAGATCTGACCCAATGCACACGCCTATAATTAATACATTCTCAGACGTTAATTTTACCAAGGATTACCATCTCATCTGCTTCGTCAGCTTACAGTTTTGTATATATTAAATACCAGATTGTAATATTTTACATAATTAATGAGACAAAAACGTGAATCACTAGTATGGCAACTGCCAATACATGAAAATTTCAGTGGCTCCCACTGGAACCGCAGTAAATGTCTAATATTTCCACGTCTCGTGACCATAAGAAGGGGGGCCACTGATGTGTGCGTATGGGTGTTAAGATGTTATTCTAGTTTTAATTAAAGAATTCAATATCATTAAACTATCTTTTTCAGGCGGTCATAGTGAGTCGACTTCTCCAAAAAGATCCTGAAAAACGTCCTTCTACTGGTGAACTGCTAGAAGAATTAAGTATAGACAAAGATTCTACTATAGCTAAGCTTGAGCATGAGAATAATGAAAAAAATAACCTAATCAAAAAACTGCAAGCTAATGTAGTAGCTCTGGAAGAAGAAATTAGAAGGCTTAGGACATTATCGAATAATCGTATTTAAGTTGTTAGATTTCTTCAAATTGATAATCTATTTACTATTCTTAGATAGTTTTATTTATTCCGATCTACCCAAGCCATATAATACTTACCCCATTTCTACTTTACCGGCATTTTTTTAACAACTTACGACTAGACAAACTGGTATGTCTAGTTAAAAACCTGATTAATAAAATAAAACGCACAGAAGAACTTTTATATGTTACGAAAGAGTAAGTCAATTAAATATAAGTGGCCAAAAAATGTAACTCTTATCTTTTACTGTTAAGTAACCATAACCTTATAAATATCAGTTTTAAACAAGTCAAGTAAAAAACAAGTACAAGTTGAAACAAAACAAGTACAAGTCCTCCCTTCAGATTGGAATATTCTGTGATCCATGGAAAACGGCTGTCATTCGACAAATTGCAAAAGTTTCCAGCCCTACCTCTTCCAAAGATATCTGCCCTATGTCCATTCTAAATCCAATCACTAAACCGTTAGAAAGTATTTTTCAGCACCAGCAAACGTTTTACATAAATTCAAGCAAACTTTTTTATCCCCTACAGTCCGGCTTTCGTGTAGGACATAACACTATTTCGGCGTCACTCTAACTTTTTACTGATTTTAAATTGGCTATGGATAGAAGGAAAATTACAGTGGTTGTGCCACTGGATTGCTACAAGGCATTTCATATGCTGGACCATCAACGCCTATTACTTAAACTAATACATTTTAAATAAAAACGAAGTCTTCAAATGGCTTGCTTTTTACTTAAGTTATCGATCAAAGAAAGTAACTACTAGCAAGGAAGAGTCATCGAAAGGGGTCGGGGTCATCCAGGGCGTCGCTCAAGGTTCCATCTTTACACATAGATACTGTAATTAATCACTATAAATACGCCGACGATTTCAAATTATACATTTCATGACCCATTTCTTCTCTGGATCGATTGCTTAGTTTAGTACAGAAGATATTGATTATGTGGCCTTTGGACAGGGATTAGTTTTCAATGGACTTAACTTCTTCGTTGAGTCAATTTCGGATCTGGGTAGAACTGAGTAGATTTGTGAAATATCAAGGTAAACTTTCTGAATCCTTCGCCAACTGAATAGGAACAAAATTCCATTTCTACCTTTACTCGAATTCTCCTCGTGAAAAGCTTCATTCTTCTGCTTTTTTATTACGGTTGTTTAGTATATGCTGCCATTACTGATGATCTTGACTTGAAAATCGAGTGTTCCATCAATGCATGCATCAGATTTATTTACAGTATTCTTAAGAGTAAACACGTAACACAATACAGAAAAAAGCTGGGTTTCCTAATGTAACCTAAAGCAGACAATTCTTTATGAGTAACATGATGTAATCAGTAATGAAAAATGAAGCTCTCAAGTTCCTTTACATTTATTTATAAACTCTAGTCAATGTGAAATAATAGTGACGGTTAGATAATATTGTATGCAGTGAGGTTTTGTGTAAAATGCAAAAAGATAATTGGTCACTATTGTTGGTAATATTTAAAGAATATAATTCTCGGTAAAAAACTGATTAAGTGGTAATTAAAAATAATAAAAGAATAACAAAAAATGTAGCATGCAGAATTTTCATGGCCTACTATTAAGCGATTTCAAGTGAAGCATTGTCTATATTGAGCAAATAATCAAAAAATAATTTACTAGATTGAAAGATTGAGAGTGCATCTTTGATCGTACTAGGTATTTTGTCCCTAATAATTAATATTCATTAATAAATAATAATTGAATACTTAATATTAACTAAAAAATTGGCTAAATTTAATCTTATTTTACAAATTTTCTAATTCCCATGGAAAAAATTAAAATGATACAACACACAGGGAACAAATTTATAATTGTACTGTAATCTGAGATTACGGCCTTTTTTAAACAAATTTGTTTAAAATATTTGAATTAGAAATGAATTTAATTTAAAACTACAGAAGAACAAAATAAAGAAAACATTAATAGTATATTACACTACAATAGCAGACAGTTTGAAGTTTCTGCACTGCGCGCCATTATACTTGAGGCGTAGCCGAGGGCATCATGTCGCGCCGCTCAGGGCTTTATACCTCCTGCCCGCGTGGCATATACTATTTTTCTTTATAGCCGGTCGAAAGTAGGTTTACTATATCGGCACTTTTCTTTCCCAATTTAGGTCCATAAGGAATGAAATATCGTGTTGAAAATTTGGCACTCTAATTAGAAGGCACGAAGGAAGGTGTCTCTGGGCCTAAATGATTAGAATTGTGAAAAAAGTTTCTTTCCAATTACTAATTTAGAGAAATCCTGACCATGATATAAAACCCTGCGATCAATTTTCAATGTTGTCAATGGGCTAGTTGTGAAGTTTATATTTATCAAAGTGGGCAAAACAACAAAAATCGCTTACGAACAGTATACACTATGGTTTGCACTTGAAATGCAAATAAACAAAATTCCGCCGCAAAACCTAAATGCGTCGGACGATATTTCTTATTTTCATGAATAAACTTTTCTATTCCCTATGTGCCTTGTCACAAACGGTCCTTTAATATTTATTAATATTTCCCGAAAAAATTTTCCGAGTTATTTAAACTTTTATTTTTAAATATGGGTGAAAAAATATTTATTTCAAGACTGCCTTGATCAGCTGGTTCACTCGTTACATGGCCTTAAAAATACTTCAGATTCTTCGCGCTTAGCTACGTACTTCCAATTCCCGGTTTGCGTGTGCTAGTGGAGGGGTAACGTGACACAACTCTTCCTAGAGAAATTCTAACTACAGTGCAAGTCCGTTAACTTTCCAACTTCGCGGCTGCAGGGGCGAAAAGTTCCAGGAATTGCGGACTTATCGGATACCCCCTCTAGTAGCACGATATTAGGTGCGCGCATACGCAAATCATCGGCACAAATCATGAGACAAATAGCACACGTAGTGGGAGATCCAGAATTAGCGTGCGAATTAGTACGTGTGAGGGCGTTTGAAGGGAAGTGTACACTTATCGGGCGGCAAGTTATCGGACTTGTACTGTACACTATTTTGTCTACGGTAAGAATAGTTATAATTTTAAAGTATGGTATGTTTTTAAATTTTTATTGTAAATATTTATCATTGTCTTAAATTTTAAGCTTTTCAGATTTAGATATTTCATTAACCTTACGAGGCCTTGCGAATAGTGGGCGAAACCTAGTTTGTTTAAAACAAGTTTAATAAACGGACCAGTAAACTAAAAAACCTACTATCATCATTTATGTGTCACAATCTTGGACGAAAACTTGTACATCTATTTAAATTTACGGAAGGTTAGAAATTATTTTCCACACAATGGTTTTTCCAAATTCTGGCTTTCTTAAAAGTGTAAGAAATGTTCGCAAAAACAACGAAGCTGTCGCCTTAATGACAACATGATGGAGAACACCGATTAAAGTATGTACGCTAAAGAACCAAAGAAAATTTGACGGACCGAGAATAAAAGCGGTGTAGAATTAGTAGAGGAGCGAAAGCGAATTTGAAAAATTTAAGCGTAAGAACGGTTTGAATGAGCGCCAGAGGTGAAGCGGATTGAAATACGCTAAATGGCGAAACGGGTTAGACGCCTAAACCGTTTCTCCTCGCAGCCTTAACTAAACACGTTTTCCCCCGTAGTCTTGTGGAAATCCATTTTACGTCGCACCAAAAAACTAATACTTATGAACTGACTCAGAAGTGACTTCTTACGACGGCAGCATATTGCCTGTAAACTAATGACATTTTGTGTATTCTTAAAATAAAAAATATTATTCTCTCCTCAACAAGTTAATTTTTTCAGATCAATCTTAATGAAATTTTTGACATCGTAGTAATTCATCTATATAAAGAATGAAGATATATTAAAATGTTTTGGCATCATAAACGCGAATGCGTTTAAAAATGGATGAAATTTATTTCAATTTTCCACTTTTTTGGGAGTTTAGATACAATTCAATTTTTCCCACATTATTTATTATTTTTATTTATATGTATATTATATATCATCAAAAGTACAGAATTTAAAAAAATAAGAAATGGCAAAGGGGAAATCCAATATGAGGCAAGCGGGGTTAGAGACGCTTTCAGAGACCATTTTAGAGGACAATTCGGATATGAAGATATAGGGAACCACAAAAGCGATGTAGAACACAATGCATTACAAAACTCGATTAAGAAAGTCTGTGTCACTGAGGTTAGGGATATATTCGAGAACTTGAAAAACGGTAAAGCTTCCGGGGTAAACAGTATTTACGCTGCAATGCTAAAACACGGTGGCGAGTACATACCACATAGACTGTGCGAACTGATAAATGTATGCATCGAAATAGGAGAAGTGCCAGGTGATTGGAAAAAAGCGACTATCGTGCAAATATACAAAAAAAACGGAGATAAAAGCGACTGCAATAATTACAGAGGGATCATCTTATTAAGTAACGTAAGTAAAATATACTCAAAAATACTTATTCGTAGGGTAATAAAAATAACAGAAGAAAATATTTGGGAAGTCCAAAGTGGATTTATGGTAGGAAGGTCATGTACGGATCAAATATTTAGCTTCAGGCAAATCGCAGAAAAAACTTTGAGAGCGGGCAAAAAAGTTTTCTGTGCATTTGTCGACCTAAAAAAAGCTTTCGATGGGGTAGATAGAAGCAAACTTTGGGAAGTTCTGAAAGAGTATGGAGTAAACGGATGGCTTCTGCAAGCTATAAGAACAATATGTACGGGTGACAAAGCACGTGTAAGGGTAAATGGGATATTGAGGGACTGGTTCGATATTATGCAAGGCGTTAGATAAGGATGCGTTATGTCTTCATGGCTATTTATATAATTTATGGACAAGAGTTTAAGAACATCTCTTCTCAACGAAGAAGGTGTGGATCTCGAAATAGTAAGGGTACGTGGGTTAGCGTTCGCAGATGATAAGGTTTTTATGGCAGAATCTATCGAAGACTTGCAAAAATATTGAATAAACTGAATGCAAGCATGAAGAGCATGGGCCTCAAAATTAACGTAAAGAAGACAAAAACTATGGTGTTCGAAAGAAAGAGTGAGAAAACAATATGTAACATTATATTAAATACATACATAATTTTTACATTATATAATACATACATAATTTCATATTTGTACCAATTGTACTATACGGCAGCGAGACACGGATATATCAAGAAAAAGATAAAAGTAAAAATTAACGCGATCGACATGAGATTCTTGGTCGGGAAAACTCTGATGGACAAAGTGAGCAACGAGATAATCCTTAAAGAATGTGGTGCGGAAGAAACCCTAGTTGACACATGGGAAAGAAATCGGTCAAGATGGTTCGGGCATGTTGAGAGAATGAAGGATGAACGACTAACGAAACAAGTATATCAAGGTAAAGTAAATGGCAGCGTGCCCAGAGGCAGACCGCGGAAGGAATGGTTAGAATGTGTGAATGAGACCCTAGTTAGAAGAGACATAAGAAGCCATAGAAACGCGAGAGCCTGCATGAAAAAATGCATGGACGTCCAAGAAGCTAGAGAAGTATGCCAGGACAGAAAAGTATGGCGGAAAATAGTTAATGAAAGGATTGTGAGTAGAGTGAATGACGCCTGAAACAAAAGACCTTGGATATTAATGAACCCAAGTGGGGAACCTCACATGACGACTTTGTGAGGATCTTCACTTGAGAGAGATTAATCAGCGACCTGGTTCGGAGCAGTGTTGCGGAATGAACGTGTTATTTAAATAAATAACACGAAAATTCTAGATCAATCTAAAAATACTATAACCCCTTCCTCACACTACTCCCTTCCTCACCGAGTGAGTCACTCCTACCCCGAAAGGGAAACGGCTTAATGATGTAATAATTATATACTGCTTGTAGTTTTAGCGAAAAATAAATAAATTTCTCGATTATTTTTTATTTGTAATTTTTAATTAGAATAAGTTAATTTTTTAGTTAAAAATATTACTTAAAAAAAACTAACTTTCAACAAAAGTAAATTTTAAAAAAATAATTACATTTTCAAGCACAGTGATGAATGTATTAAATAAAATTGTAAACATTTAATTGGAATAGTTGAATTTTTAATTATAAATGTGAATTTTTAACTGAAATGATTAATCTTGAACAATAAAATGAAGAGTTTTCATCCAAGAAGGATGATTTTTTAAAGAGAAATTAAATTAAAAAATGTTTAGTCAAAAAATAAAACTTCAACCAAAAAGATGAACTTTTTACCTAAAATTCAGAAGTATGCAACTGTCATAACAAATAATTTTATTTTCAATCTCAAAGATCAATATTTAACTCAAAGAACAAATATCTCATTGGAATACTTGATTTTTTAACCGTAAAGAAGAATTTTTATACAAGAAAAAGATAAATATCTGCAAAAAAATTAATTTTTTTAACAAAATACGTGAATGTTCAACGAAATAGTCGAATTTTCAATTAAAAAGGACCAGTGTGCATAACAATTGTTTAACTTTGAACTAGAAATTATCAATTTTTAAATAAAAATGGAACAATTAAATTTTTCAGTTAAAGAAATTAATTTTTAACAAAAATTATGAATTTGTAATTAAAATGATGAATATTCAACTGGTATAGTTGAATTTTATGCCAAAAAGATTCATTTTCTACAAAAAAAGAAGAATTTTCCACAAAGCGAAAATGAATTTTAAATTGAAGCGATGAATCTTTAACTTAATTTTTAAACTAAAAACAGATGAATTCGTAACGAACAATGTAAAAAATTTATATTATGATTCAAAAATATTTCTTCTGTGAAATAATTTAGAAATAATTTTTTGTATTTACAAAATGAAAAATAGTATTTTGTCCACAACAAATGAATTTTTTTACATCAACCACAATGAAATTTCTTACATCGTAGTATTTAATTTAAATAAAAAACAAATTAAGATAGATTAAAATGGTTTTCTATTACAAACGCGAAGACGGTCGAGAAGTTTAGACCTTACTTAGAGGGTTACCACTTCGTCGTGATCACGGATCATAGCAGTCTCCGTTGGCTGTATCACTTAAGAGATCCTACGGGGAGATTAGATAGATAGCCCTTAAGTTGTTGCAATATGACTTTGAAGTAAAACACCGAAAAGGTGCCTTTCACCATATCCCAGACGCACTTTCGCGCATGTTCGAACAGGACTTCAAATGTTTCAAAAGACTGGAAGCATTTTCTTATGATTTTTAGTAATATTTAAAATGGTTAAGAAAAACGGATTTTAATAGAAAAATGAAAAAGATTTAAAATGATTTTCAGAACAGAGTTTAAAACATTTTTAATATTTTTATTTTATATTCGAGTAAAAGTTTAAGAGACATGGTGAAGATGAGGAAGGATTCAGAAAATAATATAAAACTTCCTATATCAAATTTTTTGTTTGAATGTTGATTTTTGAAAATTTAGGAAAAATATATTTTAACCATTTTCAAAGGTTTCAAAAGACGAAAGCATTTTCTTACGATTTTTGATAATGTTTTAAATGATTAAAAAAAAAATTTTAATAGAAAAATGAAAAAGATTTAAAATTAATTTAGATGATTTTCAAAAAAGAGTTTAAAACAATTTTAAGCTTTTTTCTTAATTCAAGTAAATATTTAAGAGAAATGATAAAGTTGAGGAAGGATTCGGATAATAATATAAAACTTCTTCTTTATTCATAATGTGTCCCCTAAGGGTTTACATGACTTCAATTCCTTACAATATTTCTGCTTACATATTAAACAACAAAAAGAAAATTTTAACCGTAATATTTACAAATATTTACAACTATTTACATAAAGTCTTATATCTATCTAGTTCCTTAACTCGAGCGAGCGGTCTAAAGCGAGAGTGCATGTGCAAGCGAGAGAGAGAGAGAGAAGGAATGAGAACGAAAATGCATCTTAGTCTACTTATGCTATTACATGTCCATTACTTACAATCTTTACGCTTCTAATATAGGCGACTTCCGTTTCCTTATTCTTCCACGTTTTTTGTCCTTCAATTTACCAGTTTTTTACATGCATTCTTTCATTCACCCTAATTCGCTCCCCTAGCACCCTCCAACTCCTTCATTCTTTTCCTAAACCATCCTCCCCTAGAATCTTCACCACATTCTCTTGCCAGCTTCCTTTATCCTCCATTCCTCTTCAACATCCTTCCCATACGTGCTCCCATATTTCCTCCTGCCATTTACATATTCTACACTTTCTGTTCTCTTTCTTTTCCCAACACCTCCCCTCTCGTACCTCGTTTCCGAATCTAAATCTTGCTATTCTGGTTCACCTTCTCTCTCCCCATCCCTTCTGTAAGTACTTTGGTAAACCTTCCTTTTTTATCATCTTATACCATTTATTGTATTTTGATTCCTCAATCATGTCCCATATTTCTATTAATTGTCTTTCCCTGTCTTTTTTTTCCAATTCTTCATATTTTACTCCAGTTCTGTCTTACATGGCTCTAGCATTTAAGAACTCCCTCCTTTCTTCTTCCGATCTCGTTAATTCTATCGCCCTCCCTCTCAACTCCCCTCCCTTTCCCTCCCTCAGCTTTGTCTCAAATTTCCATGCTATCTTTCCCGCTCTAATACTTAATTTATCCCTTTGCGCTTCTTCTCTCACCATATATCCTGGCGCCCTCCAATCTACCCCTAATGTCCACCTTATATATCTTTCTTGTAAACTCTC
>JAAAKG020145249.1:0-10932 GCA_010014905.2 Druon quercuslanigerum | reverse complement strand
TAGTTTGGCGAATGTCAGCAGTAAACAAAAAGAAGTATTTTTCTATCTACTTATAATCAATGGACACTATGACTGGGAATTCACAATAAAATTTGTTTGCAATCGAATAATGCTGTTGCATCTGAATTTAATACACCATTGCGTATAACTTACTGCGTTATAAGCTAAAAATTAGGCTTGCCGCTCATTCTCATTGAATTGCATACATTTTAGGGGCCAAAAAGTAGTTTTTATTTTTTTAAACTATGAAGTAATACTTTGATCATTTCTGCAAAAATATATATTAATGCCTTGAATGTGAGCATGATATAGAATAAATATTGTTGGTGTTTCAGAAGTACTTCCTTTTAAAAGAATTATTTAAACATTTTAATCATTTTTTTATCCTCTTATAATCAACAGAATTGATTATTGCATTTTTTTCGGAACTCCCTCAGTACCCTCTATAACATATATTTTGACCATCAGGATTATTTGATTTTTTTAAATTTGTTTATAACTTTCGTAACAATTTTTTTCAGTTGATACTTGGGGTAAATTTATCTTATAGGGGAGGCACTTGCCCCTGCAATATGGATCACATCCGAGCGGGGGCAACCAGACCACGCCTATCCTGCTACGGCCTTTGTGAAGTTTTTAGTTTCCAGTTTAAAGGTCTTCAAAACAATTAATTTAATTTCTCAGCCTTGCAAAGTAGCATAATATTTATGCATTCAATAAATGAGCATTGTTAATACAAAGGGATTATAAGTACAATGGATAGTAATTTCAAAATCTCAGGTATCCCCTCCTCTAATCCGACGCGTGAAGAACTGGTTGAAGACAAGTGAGGGGTAGCAATGGTGGGGGTATACTTAGCCAGGTATCTTGGCGAGTCGGACGGCGACCAATATCTCAGGTCTTCTAAAATATAATCCCATGCAAGAAAAAGCAAGCGCGGGGTAACTCGCTGGATGCAATGGTGGGGGTAACCTTTGCAAGTCACTTGGCCAGTCGGGAATCGCCGTTGTCAGAGGATACCTTAAAATATCATAAATTCATTAAAATGTTTTTGAATAACTTTTTAGTAACTCGCTTAACATTCTTTAAAAATACTTAAACTGCCTTAAGTTTTATAATATCTCTGACAAATCCTTAAACATTTTTGGATTCTTAAAAAAAGGCTTTGGAATTTCTTGAAAATCATTTTTCTCTTCTGCTTTATTTTCAAATTTCTTTAAATTCTTTGATATCATTAAAAATCTTTTAAGATTGCCTAGGATCATTTAAAGTCTTTTAAAATACTTTAAAGTCTGTTTGATATATATCTCGGTTTGCTATGAAACTTTATTATTTTTTCTTAAAAGCAAAGCTATGTCACTATTTTTTTTTACTTGATTTAATTAATCGTAGTCAAACTGCTATCTACACATTATTCTTTGCATAGATTAGCCCTATAGATTATGACCTTACCGATTAAGTGTGACTTAATATTAGAAAACTCAATAAGAATTTTTGTTAATCCACAACAAAATTTATGAAAGGAAACCGAGTTTTTGTTCTGAATAAAGGGTATTTAGTACAAGCGTAGAACATAGAATGTTTTAGTATTATAGAATTTATATTTAATTCCTTCAGAAATTTTGCTTGATTGAAGTGTAATGGTCCATTGGGGTAGAGAGAATGAAGCATTCAGGCTCGTTCCTACAATGTAATCTCTCAAAGCTCTCCACGTTTCGTGAATGGATCCACCTGCCCACTCTGTTATTGCCCATGCCATCATGGGGCATAGTTCGTCAATTACTCGACAAACCGGATTTAATGCACCATGGGCCATTCTGAGATGTACATGCCATTGTCCAAACTGTCCTTTACAAATATTGTGGCTCAACGCTAATAGCTTAATTCACTCGTTTGGATGCACAATTTTTAAACCCTAGAAAAAGATATACCAGCTATATAAAAATACCAGCAGTCAAAATATTGCTTCAACTAACAGTAACGCCGAGTATTGAAAATATTTTTCTAGTCAAAGGTTGCAGGGTACAAATTACAAATTCATTTATTTAGTGACTTTTCAAATACGTTTTCGGTTGTTGTACGGATGATTTTATGTTGTATTTCTAGTACCTATTAAAGAAACTCTTGGAAACCTCAGCATTGTTGCATACGGGTACAAGCCTTGCAAACATAATCAATAAATAAATAAAATGTTAAAGGTGGAATAGAGTTCAGTCAATGATTACAAGATTGTCAATCAGTCCAATCAACAAATGCAATGTGAAGATTTTTCAAAATAATCAAGGCAAAAGACATTCTGGATTACCAAAGATATTTTGTTGTCCAGATAATTAAGACAAGACTACAGGACAGTCTAGCAACAGTATTTACTTTGCCAGGACAGCGTAAAAATTACGCCTATTTTTGCCAGGACAGTGCTATTTTGTTGCCCTTATTAGCTGGACTCGTCTTAAAACTTTTGATTTTTTGGACTAGTACCCATTAGGATTTTTGATCAGAAGGCTTTGAACTATATTATATTGCAATTTCAGCCAATTTGACCGGAGCCGGATTTTAATGAAAATTGTGGTGGATCCTTTTTGCTTCCCTACAAAATGTTCCTTTGAGTATCGAAAAGTCTTCTTAATTCTTGCGGGATTTAAACACAATATTTAGAGCTCCCTCAATCCGAAATTTGCCAAAAATTACTTTAAAAATAAAAATGATTTCAAGATCAATTAAAATCCTTAAAGATTCAATAACATCCTCTAAATCATAGGACATTCCTTCAAATTATTAACAATCTCTTGGCATATTTTTAATGCCAGAAATCCCTTAAGATTACATTCTGTAGAATTTAAATTTAAAAAAATGCATTTAAATCTTCGGAAATCCTACAAACTTTTTTTATCTGCATTGAAATTTTAAAAACTTATAGAAATTATTGAAATACTTAAAAATAACTTGAAAGGTAATAATAATAAGGTAATATAATTTATTATCTAAATTTCATTAAATATTAGATGAGAACCCTGAAAATCCCTTTAAAATAAAAAATATTTTTTTTTTTGGTTGATTTAAACCCACTGTATTTAGATTATTATATTATCAATAATATTAAATATTAATAATCCAAACATAATACATTTCTAAAAATTTGTAACATTAAAATGTTGTCATTTATTAAATTTCAATTCTTAATATTTTATTAATATAAGAAGATACTAAAAAGATTTCTTCCATGAAAATTGGGGTGACATTCATTTTTTTTAACTTCTCTCGAATTCTTAAAAATTCTGGAAAAATCAATAATATCCTTTAAATCTGGCAAAATTCCATAAATATCTGAAAATCTCTTAAAATATTTTTAATCACTAAAAATCCGTTTGCATTTTCATTTTTTTCAAAACTTATCTTACAATCCTTTAAAATCTTGGGAAATCCTAAGCAAAGATTTATAAATCAGCTGAAGAATTTTTCAAACATAAAACCATAAAATTCTTGAAATACGTAAAAAAACTTCTACAGAAAAATTTCATTTTATTCCTGAAACTTTCTATAAATTAGTTTTAACCAATTAAAATCAATGCAAAATAAAAAAATTAAATTTTCTATTTTATTAAATTCTTTGCAATGTTTGGAGATCCTACAATTTTCTTAAAACTCATTTGAAACATTTGAAATTCGCCAGAATCCTTCGATTTTAGTAGAAATTCTTTTGAATCCCTTAAACGTACTAAACTTATTTAAAAATAAAAAACTTTTCTGAAAAAAACATGGAAACCCCTGACAATCTTTAAAATCTCTTGATACCATTAGAAAATCAAATATTTCCTTTAATCTTGTAAAGTATATTAAATTACTTCGAAATCCCTTAATTAAAATTTCTTTAAGTCTTTGAAAAACCTTAACAAAAATTCGAAATCCATGGAAATTTTTTTAATTTCTAAAAATTCTTTTGTAAGCCTTAAAATTGGTTAAGTCTTGAAATACGTGAATAAATGTGTAAAAACTAAATTCAATTTATTCCATAAAGTTTACTTGAAATTATTTTAAATCTTTTGGAATTTATAAAATTACCAGAAATCCTGTGAAATTCTTAGAAATCCGTTGAAATCTTTGAAAATCATAATAAAAAATTAATTAACTGTATAAATCATTTTAAATCTTTTGAATATAATTAAAATATAACTGATCCAATGCATTTTTATAAAAAAAGTTCAATCCCTTAAAAATCCTGAAAATTCTTTCAAAATCATAAAAATAAATAAAATCTTCTAAATCTTGCAAAATTTTTTGCTTAAACTACCTTAAAATTTTTTTGGCATATTTTCAATGCCATAAATCCCTAAAAATGACATTCTGTAAAATATAAAATTTTAAAAATGCATTTAAATCTTCGGAAATCCTAAAAACTTTTTTGATCTGCATTGAAATTTAGAAACTTATAGAAATTATGGAAATACGTAACTTGGAACGTAATTTAATTTATTCTCTAAATTTCCCTAAACATTAGATGAAAACCCTGAAAACCCCTTTGAAATAAAAAATTATTAATTTTTTTCCCTAACTTCTCTCGAATCCCTAAAAATTCTTGAAAGATTAATAAAATTCTTTAAATCTGGCAAAATTTCTTAAAATACCTGAAAATCTGTTGAAATCTTTTTAATCGCTAGAAATCTTTTTCAATTTTATTTTATAAAAAATTATCTGAAAATCCTTTAAAATCTTGCGAAATCCTAAGCAAAGAATTTCAAATAAGCTGAATAATTTTTCAAACATAAAACCATAAAATTCTTGAAATACGTAAAAAAGCCTTACATAAAAATTTAATTTAATTCCTGGAAATTTCTATAAATTCGTTTTTACTAATTAAAAGCAATGCAAAAAAAATTTTAATTTAGATTTTATCACATTCTTTTAAATCTTTGGAGACCCTAAAATTTTCTTAGAACTCCTTTGAAACCTTTGTAGAAATTTTAATTTAATTCTTGAAACTTTCTATAAATTAGTTTTAACCAATTAAAAGCAATGCAAAATAAAAAAGTTACATTTTCTATTTTCTTAAATTCTTTGAAATCTTTGGAGATCCTACAATTTTCTTAAATGTCCTTTGTAACATTTGGAATTAGCCAGAATCCTTCAAAATTTGTAGAATTTTTTTTGAATCCCTTGAACTTATTAAACTTATTTGAAAAAGTTTTTTGAAAAAAACATGGAAACCCTTGACAATATTTAAAATACTTCGACACTATTAGAAAATAAAATAATTCCTTTAATCCTTTAAAGTTTATTAAATTACTTGGAGATCCCTTAAAAAATGTTATATTTACTAGAAATCCCTTAAACTTTCATGATGAAGCATATATTTATTTAAAAATTTCTTTAAGTCTTTAAAAAATTCACAAAAAATTTCGAATAGCATGGAAATCTTTTTATTTTCTTGAAATTCTTTCAAACGCTTAAAAATTTTTAATACTTAAAATACGTAAATAAATGTGTAAAAACTAAATTAAATTTATTCCATAAAGTTTACTTGAAATAACATTAAATCTTTCGAAATTTGTCAAATTACCTGAAATCCTGTGAAATTCTCAGACGTCCGTTAAAATCTTTGAAAATCATAATAATAAATTAATTAAATGTACAAATCATTTAAAATCTCTTGAAAATAAATAAGATTCAACTGACTCAATGAATTTTTCTTAAAAAAAGTTCAAACCTTGTAAAAATCTTTAAAATTCTTTCGAAATCATAAAAATTAATAAAATCGTATAAATCTTGCAAAATTTATTGCTTGAAATACCTCAAAATTTCTTGGTATATTTTCAATTCCAAAAATCCCTTAAAATACGTAAAAATCACTTGAAACGTAATTTAATTTATTTTCTAAATTTCCCTAAACTGGAAAATGCTAAGGAAAAAATTTTTAATCAGCTGAATTTTAAAAAAAATTTAAAACCATAAAATTCGTGAAATACGTAGAAACCCCTTATGGGAAAATTTAATTTAATTCCAATGCAACATAAAAAAATTAAAAAAATTTATTTGAATTTATTCTTTGAAATTCTTAGAGATCTTTTAAAATATTTGAAAATCATTATAACAAACTAATTACATGTATAAATTATTAATAAATCTCTTGAATATAAATAAAATTTAACTGATCCAATGAATTTATCTAAAAAAAATTTTAAACCCTTGAAAATCTTTAAAATTCTTTCAAATCATAAAAATAAATGAAATATTTTTAATTTTGTAAAATTTATTGCTGATAATACCTCAAAATCTCTTGAAAAATTTTTAAAGGTCAGAAAAACCTTAAAATTACATTCGCTATAATTTATTTGTCTGAAAACTTTTGATATACGACAGAATTCTTGAAAATCTCTTAAAATCTTTGAATTTGTTTTAAAAACCTCAGAAACTTCAAAATTTTCAAATAAAGTGGATTTCAAAACAAATAGTTCAATTTTTTACCAAAATTTTTAAATAATTATCCAACTTATTAAATTTTTAAGTAAAAAATATGATTTCGAAAAAATATAATAACAGCATTACAAAATTTTACACCTTAATTCAGAAACGTATTTAAATTCAGGAAAAATTTATCCAAACTTCAGTTGGAAATTTAAATACTTGGTTAAAAGTTGGACTAATTTTCTGGAAACTTCGGTTTTTTAAAAATGTAAGTATTTTTTTAATAAATCGTTTTTTCGGTTTAATATTAATTGTTTGATTTGAAAATTGAAATAAATTAGACTTTTAGTAAAAATTCATCTTTCTTAGTTCAAAATTTAAATATTTTCAGAAAATTTTCTTCTTTTTTTTGGTCGTAAATTAACTGCTTCATTTTTATTGTAAATTTTCATTTTTTACTTGAAAATATTACTACTCGTTAGAAACTGTATCTATTTCATTAAAAGTTCGTCTGTTTCGGGATAAAATTATCCTTTATTATTAAATATTTATTGTTCATTTAAATTCCATTATTAATTTATTAAATAACTTAACTAAAAATTCATTTTTTTTGTTGGAAATGCAAGATTTTAGTTGAAAAATTGTCTATTTTCTTCGAATTTCTCTATTTAGTTGAAAATTAATCTGTTTTAATAAAAATTGAACAATCTGGATGAAAAGTATCCTTTAGGAAGAAAATTTAACTGTAAACAAATTTTATAGAATGCTTTAAAAGTTAATTAATTAGTTAAATGTTTGTTTTTGTTAATATCTTTTATTATTAAAATATCAACTGTAAGAATTTTCATTAAAAATTTATCTCTTCCGGTTAAAAATAATCTACTGTATACGAGATTCAACCAATTTTTACAAAATTCATTTTTTTGGTGGACGATTTTTTATTCAAAACTAACTCATCAAATTTTTAACAGAAAAAAATTAATGTAAATAAAATATAATAGCAGTATTAAAAAAATATTATTTGAATATTATTTTCTTAAAAAATTGTGCTTTTGGTTTAAAATTAATTTTTTTTAACTGACAATTTAAATAAATTATAGTATTGTGAAAATTTTTCTTTTTTAGTTCAAAATTCACGTACTTTTTTTTCTTTTGTCGAAAATTAACATTTTTTTATTGTAAATTTATATATTTTTTTTTTAAATTTGACTCTTTTGTTAAAAATGCATGTATTTCATTAAGAACTCGTCTTTTAATGGTAGAAAGTTAATATTTTTGAATAATTGTTTTTTTTTTTTTGTGAAAATGCATAGTTTTAGTGGAAAAAATATCTCTGATTAAAAATTAACTTTTTTTTCATCTTTTTTTGGGTTTAAGAGATAAAGGTTTGCAACTAAGAATATAAATATTTCATTTTTGATAGGAAATTTATCTTGCTTAGTTAAAAATTATACTATTTGCTTAAAAATTCATGCTTTCTTTTTAAATTCCACTATTTGGTTAAAAATTAATCTGCTTTAATAAAAATTAAACAATTTAGATAAAAAGTATTTCTTTTCAATGAAAAGTCAACAGTAAAAAAAAGTTATTGCTAGGTTTAAAAGTTAATTAATTGACTAAAAATCTAACAATTTGTTCAAATTGACATCCTTTTTTTGTTTAGAAATTCAACTGTTGTTTTTTTTTTCTCGTTTTCTTCGAAGCATAAAGAATTTACTTTCTCGTTAAAAATTCATATTTCCTGGTGATTTAGACTGAAAATTTATTTCTTTTGTTGAAAATTAATTAACTAAATTAAAATTTTGTTGTTTAGATAAAGTGTTTAACTAATTTTTTATTGTTTTCAGCAATTTTTTCTTAGAATCCAGATAATAAATTACAGTTTTTAATATTTGTTTACACTTTTTGTCCAATTTTTAATTAAACCGAGATAATAGTTTATTAATATTGAAAACTATGATTTTTAAAACTATTTATCATTATAAACATTGTCTTTGAATAATGCTAGAAATTGAGTTTTTGCTGAAAATTTCAACTTTTTGTTTACGGTTCACTTGGAGTAAATTAAAATTTAATTTAATTCAGTTATAATAATTTTCTAAATAGATTATTATTTTTTATAGTTATCTTCTATTGGATAAATGCTTAAAAGTTGCAGTTCTTCTGAAATGCTTAACCTTACGCCTCCTTTTTTGATCTGACGAAATCATTAATACTCAATAAAAATAATCATTTTTCAAAAATCGTCTTCTTGTTTGTGATTTTTTTCAAATAAACCAGATATTCGAAATATTCTTCGAGTAATTCATATTAATATTTCTTATTTTTTCTAAACCAAGGTCAAAGAAAATCTAAAATTTTAGAAAAACTTGCAACATTCTAGCATTACTCTAAAACGAGATAGTTATAAACAATAATAAACGATTAATAATGGAATTTTTGTTAACTCGCATAATTAGGAACCTTACTAATTAAAAAAAAGTTCAAGAGTTCACAAAAATCGCACTCTTTAGCACTTATCTAAGAGACGATAGTTATAAACAATCATAAATTGTTTAAAAAACCATGTTTGGTAATTTCCATTATTTAATACTTCACTAGGTAAAAAGTTGGTTAAAAGTTTAAAATTTGAGGAGAAACAGAAACTGCCTATCATTAATAAGGAAAACCATAATTGTAAACAATAATAATTTTGTTTAAATGGTTATTTATGTTTAGGTAAATTAATAATTAATTCACTTCAATCGAAAATCAGACAACTAGTTAGAAATTTAAGAAAAAAATGCAGGTTTCTCACATTATTTGAAGATAATATTATTATAAATAATTATAAAATGTTTAAACTCACTCTAATTAAAAACTGGACAAAATGTAGACAATTTTTTAAAAACTTGCGACTTACCAACTCTATTCTAAGAGAAAATTTCTAAATACAATAATTAACTGTTTAAAAAATCACTCGAAAAATAGCAAAATCAATTGTTACACTTCTGAGGTTTTTTCAGAACCCTATAAAATAGACTTATGGGGTTTTGATTGAAAAAATAAATACACTTTGGTATTTTTAACTTTTGTTTGTCAGAACACTTGTTTCCCTTGTTTAGAATACCAAAAATGTTAAAAATATATTCGCCTTGTTTTTTATTGTGCGTATAAATAGAGGTGAATTGAAAATAAAATTTTATGGAGGTTGGGCTAAAAGTGTCAGTCGCTGAAACAGGTTTCCTCAATACATGAAATGGACTAGCTATTCTGCAGGATTCATAAGGCACAAGGGCCTCACGCATTTCACTCGATTCTCAATGGCCATCGAGTAAGAACAGTAGGCTTTTGCAGAAAGCTTTTTTATTTCAAGAGTAACAGAGACTGAGAAATGCATTATGCAGCGGCGTTTGAAGTCCTCTTTTACTCATGCAGCTAAAACCTTCGAGGGCGATAAGAGGCTTCGGCGAAAAAAGAGCAAATTCTCTACTCTTTGGACCCGTATACATTTCTCATTCAAATTCAGGAAGAAAAAGATTTTTTAAGGTTGACCAAGAACTAAAGTTTTGAGAACAGCAGAAAGGACTGAACGATAGTAGGGTATAGAAATTTTTCATTAAAAATAAAAAAGGCAATACTTTTGTTTTGGTTGACCAAGAAGCAGATTTTTGAGAACAGTACAAAGACTAATCTCTAGAGAACGAAAGCGTCGTCCATACATTTCTCATTCAAAATAATGAAAGAAAAGATTTTTTAAGGTTGAGCGAAAAACAAATTTTTGAGAACAGAATAACGAACTGAAATCTAAATAACGATACCAGGGTTAATACAGTTTTCTTTCAAAATAAAAAAAAAAAAATTTTTTGAAGGTGTAGCAAGAACCAAACTTTTGAGAATGGTTAAAACTATTGAATGCTGGAGAAGGATAGAGTGATAATACATTTATCATAAAATAAAAAAAGGAAAATGTTTTTGAAGGTTGAACAAGAACCAAAATTTGAGAACAGTTAAAAGTAGTGAACTCTAGAGAAGGATAGCAGGATATGTACATTTCTCATTAAATAAAATAAAAAACAATATTTTTTAAGTTTGACCAATAATTATATTTTTCAGAACAGTTGACCGAGAACCGAATTTTTGAAAACAGTACACATACTAATCTCTAGAGAACGATAGCAGGCTTATTACATTTCTCATTCAAAATAAAATAGAAAAAGATTTTTCAATGTTGTCCAAGAACCAAATTTTTGGAAACACTACAAAACCTGGTATCTAGAGAACGACAGTATGGTCTGTAAATTTATCATCAAAAATCAAGAAAAAAGTATTTTGAAGGTAGCGCAGAAAACAAATTTTTGAGAACAGTACAAAGAAGAATCTCTAGAGAACGACAGGATGTTCTGTGGTTTTCTCATTCAAAATAAAAAATGAAAAGATTTTTTAAGTTCAAGCCAGAACCAAATTTTTGGCAGCAGTACAAAGGACAGAACTCTTGAGAGCGAAAGCTAGTTCATTACATGTTTTATTCAAAATAAAAAAATAAAAGGTTTT